>QNTS01003989.1:100699-111165 GCA_003317085.1 Hucho hucho
TGACCAAATACTTATTTTCCACCATAATTTGCAAATAAATAAATTAAAAATCCTACAATGTGATTTTCTGGATTTCTTTTTCTCATTTCGTCTGTCATAGTTGAAGTGTACCTATGATGAAAATTACAGGCCTCTCTCATCTTTTTAAGTTGGAGAACTTGCACAATTGGTGGCTGACTAAATACTTTTTTGCCCCACTGTAGAGCCCCACAGTGGAGGTGTCATAATACCCATAAAACCTAGCGGTCAAACAGGAAAATGGTTCCAGTCATTTTTCCACCATGAATTTTTCCCATAGGGGATTTTAGAAACACTTCAAATAAGGGCTGTGTTTCGTGTAGACTTACTTTTGATAACCATGTAAATCTCTAGGACAAGGTGACTTTTATCAGTATATTAGGCTATTTACTAGTTTAAAGACATTTTACCAATTTATTCATTACTACATTTAGCTAACATTAGATAGTTAATCCAGAGATTCTTACCTTTGCCTCGATTCGTCTCGTCCAGATCATCATGGCATTTGTAGTTCTTTATGACAGCCACAGCAGCTAATTAACATTTCATTTTTGGGGGCGAATATATTAATTAAAGTCACCTTGTCCTAGAGAGATTTACACATGGGAAAAATGAATAAAGGAAAACCAATTGGAACTATTTCTCTGTTTGACCGCTAGGCTTTATGGGTATTATGACTCATTCTGTGGTATTCTATTGAGGATATATCTCTTCTGTTACATTCTCTGATTGCATCGACTCAGCAAAATTTACAAAAAGACAGTTAATAAAACAATGGCATCCTTCAGAACTTGTTGACAAAAAAAAGGTATTAGTTTCACTGGTGAGTAAGTTACTGATGGCCCTAATACATGATTTGATCATTTTATAAAAATGCAGACTGTTTTTGTCTTTCAATTATTTTAGGCTTAGAAAACCACATCCGCTATTAAAAGTTGTATTGATTTTTGTATTTTTTTAAAAATGTTTTCTTGTTTCTTGTTATCTGCACTTTCACGGATTGTTGCCTCTTCTCTTTGTTTTTTTGTTTCATTTTTTCTTTGTGCTGTTTTTGCTGAGTAGAACTCCCAGAAAGCAGTTTTATTCCATGAATATCAAGTCTCTACTGGAAGATTCGATAAATAAAGTTGTTTCATTACCTGTGGTCTCATATTGTTTTCATTTTTAAGAATAAAAGAACGTTAATGTCCAAACGAAAGTTAATGTCCACGGATGTCAACACGTGTAATGTTGGTATCATAAGCTATATAACAGTTTCAAGTTGACGCTCAAGAAAGTTAAGTATAAATATTGCATAAGAGCCAATTTATGCTAGATCTGAAATGTGATCGGAGGCGCCGTATGGATGGTGTTGCACAATCTCGGAGCCTCTAGAGGCACACAGAGGCCAAATTGAACTCTGTACCGCATCGCTGTGCGCCTCTCAAATTTTGTGACGATGCGAAGGGCTCTGTATAGCTCTGAAATTACATGATTGGTTAATGGTAGGTGGTGGCGAGAGGTCCTGTATAAACACAAACTCACTTCCTTGATAACAGCTCTTCGCTGCTCGGTGAAGCGCAAGAAGTATGAATGCCCTGACTTCTGTAGCGGCTGTATCACCGTAAATGCTGCTTCGCCAATGCAGATGTCGGAATGGCCATGAAGCACTTTTAAGAAAACAGAAGAATACACCATGATGATATTTAACCTCAAATAAAATAAATCACAAAATCATTCATATTTAGTCAAGAATGCATATTTTGAAAGTATGGTTCTTCATTTGAAGGGTGAGTTCTCATATGAGGAGAATGAGTGTGGATAGAGGAGTGGTCTGACCAGATATAGAACAGCGGAGGCTGATGGGAGGAGCTATAGGAGGACGGGCTCATTGTAATGGCTGGAATGGAATATTGGAACGCTATCAAACAGATCAAACATATGGAAACCACGTTTGACTCTGTTCCAATTATTCCATTCCAGCCATTACAATGAGCCCATCCTCCTATTGCTCCTCCCTCCAGCCTCCTCTGATATAGACTGAGGTCATGGTATTGGAAGCACACCTGTGGCAAGGCCCTTAGGTGGAAAACCCTTCAGATCACCCTCGGGGAGTTGGGAGATGAAAACAACACATGTTCAATTGACACATGCATTTTAATACACGTGTACCTGTGTGAAATAGGACATATACTGTATATATTTTGTACACTGCTGCTACTCACTGTTTGTTATCTATGCATAGTCAATTCGCCCCCACCTACATGTACAGATTAACTGAACTAGCCTGACTCGGTACTGGTCCCCCCACTGTAGATAGCCTCCTTATTGTTATTCTTATTGTGTTACTTTTTATTTTTGTCTACTTTGTAAATATTTTCTTAACTCTTCTTGAACTGCACTGTTGGTTAAGGGCTTGTAAGTAAGCATTTCACGGTCAAGTCTACACTTGTTGAATTCTGCGCATGTGACAAATACATTTTGATTTGATTTATAAAGCACCCACAAAAACTTTACAACTCAAGACACTAACATGAAACTGTATGGCCACAATGGCTTAAAATAAAAAAATCCATTCAGCCATACATGCAAAATTGTGCAAGAGTTATCTATCCTTAGATAAATGCCTTCTAAAATGATTTCTTTGAATTTCGATTTGAGAGACAAGAGCTCAACCACGACTAACTGCTACCACCGCGTGGCCTGGAGTAGTACTACCTCTCTAGAAAGGGACGGGATTCAACGTCACAGGAAGTAGGAAGTGAACGAAGCAACAACAAAAAACAATACCCACTGGGTTTCACTAGATAGCACAGCCACGAAGTCAAAAGATTTATGAAAATAAATAATTTGCTTTTTGTCTTACTTTAAGGTTATGTCTAGGCATGGTTAAGGTTAGGGTTAATGTTAGATTTAATATCACATTTTAAGAAGATAAATTGTAGAAATGGGCGGGGTTTATGCCTTTGTGACTGTGGTAGCTAGTGACGACCAAAACATTGGTAGGTAAAACGTGTGGTCGCTTTTGACAGAATGATCCTTATTTTATTTAGTCCCAAAATTAATACTCAGTTATGAAAGTGTTTGGAGCAATAGTAGAGTACAACAGCAAAGACGAACGAAGCCGATTCATGTACAAATAGCTAGCTATCACGGTGAGTTCCATTGTGTGTACACGTTTGGTAACTGTTTAGCTATATGGCTACTTTGTCAGTCAGTTACCGGTGTATGTACTGTATGTATGCATGCATATGTCTATTCGTTTCTACTGGCAGAATTTGCTCCTAAATGCCACAACCTCAAACAGTCTAAATAGCCCAAAGTGAGTGTCATAGAATAATCCGCAACAGCTTTGTTTTGGTTCTGTCTTGTTGAATGAACTGAAATGTGTCACAAACCTCTATTGAATGCCTGTTGTCTAACGTTACATAATTATCAGACTCTCCCCTAGAGAAGGGACCAGCGCCAGACAACCATGGGACCCTCCGTACTCTTACCTTTTCTCCACCGCTTGTCCTCCCTCTCCCCCTTACGAACTGTCACCCCAACATCCTGCACTCGTACCCCCTCTTTCCCTGGGCTTAACTCCCAACACATCCGCGGTATGTGTGTGGAATCCACCCTCAGCCACATCAAGGAGCTGAGTCCACCAGAGCAGAGGCTGTTGAATAAGCTGTATGAAGGACTGATCTCAGGTCAGCGGGCCAGTCTGGCTGAGGCCATTACCCTGGTGGAGACCCAGCACCCCAGGAAGAAAGAGCTGGCCCAGGTCCTGCTGCAGAGAGTACTGGCCTACAGGAAGGAGCAGGAGAAACAGAACGGAGGGAAACCCCTGGCCTTCAGAGTGGGTTAGTATGTGGATTTGTTATGTTCAACATTGTTGTGTCTATGCCTAGTACACAGAATGCACACAGGCCTAATAATATGTGAACATTTGAACTAGTGGCTTGCAGAGTCCTTAGAGTTGGACTGCTTTAATTGGTGGCTGCAATATGGGCTTTTTATTGAAGATTTTTGTACTCCTACACTTGAGGTAGCTAAGTCTAAAATACCATATGGAGAAGAGTGTGGGCTTGGTGTACGTGCATTTTTGTTCTCTGTGAGATGACGTCTGTCTGTAGGTCTGTCTGGCCCACCCGGAGCTGGGAAGTCCACCTTCATCGAGGTGGTGGGGAAGATGCTCACAGGACAAGGACATAAAGTCTCTGTTCTGGCTGTCGACCCCTCATCATGCACTACAGGAGGTATGTTTCCACATCATTCTACATATTCATTGCTGTGTTTGTGCGTGGTATTTCATCAGTGTTGTGGGGTATATGTATTGGTTTAAATGGGTCTGTTATAATGCCTCGTAATGCCAGACAGACTCTTGCACCGTAATATATGGGAATTTGTGAACATTGACATAACTATTCCTCCTTATTCAATGTTGTAAACATAGTGTCCTCACCTCAGGAGGTTGGTGGCACCTTAATTGGGGAGGACGGGCTCGTGTTAATGACTGGAGCGGAATTAGTGGAATGGTATCAAACACATGGTTTACAGGCGTTTGATGCCATTCCATTTGCACTGTTCTGGACATTTGTTATGAGCCGTTCTCCCCTGAGCAGCCTCCTGTGTTCCTCACATATATCTTCTTCGAGCTAGGCAAAGGATTATTATTAAATATTGATAGCTATACTGATATACTACCACTTTTATACTTTATGTTGGTGTTACAGATAAATCCTCCCCCTCTCCCCAGGGTCTCTTATGGGTGACAAGACTCGTATGACTGAGCTCTCCAGAGACATGAGTGCTTTCATCAGACCCTCCCCCACCTCTGGAACACTGGGAGGAGTCACCCGGACCACCAATGAGGCCATAGTACTGTGTGAGGGGAGTGGCTACAACATCGTTCTGGTAGAAACTGTAGGTGAGTAACTCAACGGTTGAGTTGACTGTTTAAAAGCCTCAGAAGGGACAAATCTTCACCTGGGATAGGCCAATTGCACAGTTTTTATTGAGCCAGATTTAATCTTATTGTGATTCATGCTTTGCATCTTCCACATTACGTAGTTTATAAAGTCTAAATGAAATGAAGGATAAAATGATGAAATGACATAACATAGCTCATAGTTTATTAATACAATTCCTAAGGTAGCTAGCGTTTCATAAATACTTAGTTTCATTGTGTGTTGTGTCCTCAGGCGTAGGCCAGTCAGAGTTTGCGGTGGCTGATATGGTGGACATGTTTGTGTTGCTGATCCCACCAGCAGGGGGCGATGAACTACAGGTGAGACAGGCTGCACTGCCATCGCCATCACACTCCCCTGTTACAATGCCATTAAAGAACCTGTGAATATCTTGTGACATTGAATATCTTGTGATATTTACAGACATTTTTGATAATTTAAATGAATAATATATCCATTGATTCTTGATGAATATAAATGTCTCATGAGATTAGTTCAACTGTCTTTAAAGTACATCCCTGATTCCTCACTCCTTTCATATTTGGAAAAGAAACTAAATGGTTTCTTTCCACCCTGTTGTCTTCCCTTATCCTTTCTCAGGATGCACTTAAGTATTCAAACAGGATCACAGACTGTCACACTGTCCATCAATCATCTTAGACGTATAGACATAAGATTTACATCCAATTTCCCCTCTGGAGATCAATAAAGTTGATTCAAATCAAATTGTGTTGGTCACATACATATATTTAGCAGATGCTGTTGTGGGTGTAGCGAAATGCTTGTGGTCGTAGCTCCAACAGTACAGTAATATCTAACAATACACACAAATCTAAAAGTAAAATAATGGATAAAGAAATATTGAAATATTAGGACGAGCAATGTCGTAGTCCGGAGTGTGTTATATTTTTAAATGTTTTTTCTTTATTTTAACTATTTTCTACATTGTAGAATAATAGTGAAGACATCAAAACAAATAAAATAACACATGAAATCATGTAGTAACCAACAAAGTGTTAAACAAATCTAAATATATTTGAGATTCTTCAAAGTATCCACCCTTTGCCTTGATGACAGCTTTGCACACTCGGCATTCTCTCAATGAGCTTTACCTGGAATGCTTTCCCAACAGTCTTGAAGGAGTTCCCACATATGCTGAGCACTTGTTGGCTGCTTTTCCATCACTCTGCGGTACATCTCATCCCAAACCATCTCAATTGAGTTGAGGTCAGATGATTGTGGAGGCCAGGTCATCTGATGCAGCACTCCATCACTCTCCTTGGTAAAATAGCCCTTACACAGATAGGTGTGTTTGGGTCGTTGTCCTGTTGCGCAAACCAGGTGGGATGGCGTATCGCTTCAGAATGCTGTGGAAGCCATGCTGGTTAAGTGTGCCTTGAATGCTAAATAAATCACTCACAGTGTCACCAGCAAAGCACCCCCACACCATCACATCACCTCCTCCATGCTTCACGGTGGAAACTATACATGCGGAAATCATCCCTTCACCTACTCTGCGTCTTGTGGCGGTTGGAACCAAAAATCTCAAATTTGAGTTAATCAGACCAAAGACAGATTTCCACCGGTCTAATGTCCAATGCTCCTGTTACTGTCTTTTAAGCAAGACTCTTCTTCTTATTGGTGTCCTTTAGTAGTGGTTTCTTTGCAGAAATTCGACCATGAAGTTGATGTTGACATGTGTCTGTTACTTGAACTCTGTGAAGCATTTATTTGGGCTGCAATTTATGAACTTATCCTCTGCAGCAGAGGTAACTCTGGGTCTTCCTTTCCTGTGGCGTTCCTCATGATAGCCAGTTTCATCATAGTGCTTGATGGTTTTTGCGACTGAACTTGGAGAAACGTTCAAAGTTCTTGAAATATTCCGTATTGACTGACCTTCATGTCTTAAAGTAATGATGGACTGTCGTTTCTCTTTGCTTATTTGAGCTGTTCTTGCAATAATATGGACTTGGTCTTTTACCAAATAGGGCTATCTTCTGTATACCACGCCAACCTTGTCACAACACAACTGATTGGCTCAAACACATTAAGAAGAAAATAAATTCCACAAATTAACTTTTAACAAGGCACACATGTAAATTGAAATGCATTCCAGGTGACTACCTCATGAAGCTGGTTGAGAGAATGCCAAGAGTGTGCAAAGCTGTCATCAATGCAAAGGGTGGCTACTTTGAAGAATCTCATATACACTACCATTCAAACGTTTGGGGTCACTTAGAAATGTCCTTGATTTTGAAAGATAAGCAAAAAAAAAATTTGTCCATTAAAATAACATCAAATTGATCAGAAATACAGTGTAGACATTGTTAATGTTGTGACTATTGTAGCTGGAAACGGCAGATTTTTTAAATGGAATATCTACATAGGCGTATTATCAGCAACCATCACTCCTGTGTTCCAACGGCATGTTGTGTTAGCTAATCCAAGTTTATCATTTTAAAAGGCTAATTGATAGCAATTATGTTAGCACAGCTGTTGTTCTGATTTAAAGAAGCAATACAACTGGCCTTCTTTAGACTAGTTGAGTATCTGGAGCATCAGCATTTGTGGGTTCGATTACAGTCTCAAAATGGCCAGAAACAACTTTCAAAATAGCCAGAAACAACAACTCGTCAGTCTATTCTTGTTCTGAGAAATGAAGGCTATTCCATGCGAGAAATTGACAAGAAACTGAAGATCTCGTACAAAGCTGTGTACTACTCCCTTCACAGAACAGCGCAAACTGGCTCTAACCAGAATAGAAAGAGGAGTGGGAGGCCCCGGTGCACAACTGAGCAAGAGGACAAGTACATTAGTGTCTAGTTTGAGAAACAGACGCCTCACAAGTCCTCAACTGGCAGCTTCATTAAATAGTACCTGCAAAACACCAGTCTCAACGTCAACAGTGAAGAGGTGACTCCGGTATTCTGGCCTTCTAGGCAGAGTTCCTCTGTTCTTTTGCCCATCTTAATCTTTTCTTTTTATTGGCCGGTCTGAGATATGGCTTTTTCTTTGCAACTGCCTAGAAGGCCAGCATCCCGGAGTCGCCTCTTCACTCTTGATGTTGAGACTAGTGTTTTGCGGGTTCTATTTAATGAAGCTGCTAGTTGAGGACTTGTGAGGCGTATGAAATGAGTAAAACAGTATGTAAACATTATTAAAGTGACCAGTGTTCCATGACTATGTACATAGGGCCAGCAGTCTCTAAGGTGCAGGGTTGAGTAACCGGGTGGTAGCTGTCTAGTGACATTTTTCTAAAGTTCAGGGCACAGTACTGAATCGGAATCTGTGTGTGTCTTCTCCATTGCCAGGGCATTAAGCGAGGCATCATAGAGAAGGCAGACCTGGTGGTGGTCACTAAAGCAGACGGAGACCTGCTAGTTCCAGCCAGGAGAATCCAGGCGGAGTATACCAGCGCTCTGAAACTGCTCAGGAAGAAATCAAAGTCCTGGAACCCTAAGGTGGGTTGTATTGGGTTGAATGTTTTTTTTTGTCTGAGTGGTAGTGGGAAGGGGTTAAACTTATAAAAGTGCTTCAAATAGCTGCTCAGGAAGAAGTCCAAGACCTGGAATGTGGTTAGTGTTGGGTTATGTGTGTTTGTGCTCATACTTTCATACACACAGAATTTAAGAAATAAAAACAGAAAGTGAGAAATGAGAAATAAATGCATACCTACAAAAATGCGTGTTGACTAAAACAGGTAACTGTGGGTTGGAACCTGATATTCTTCTTCATATCCTCTATTGGAGAGCTGTATTACATTTCCGCCCTTAACTCTCCACACACATCACCAGGCCGTCCCACTGCACAGCGAGGTCAGCTGACCCGGGGGAGGGGGATAATGTGATGTCATCATCAGGGCACTCTAGTCTGTCGCAGTGTTCCCGGGGTGGGGAGGGGGTGCTCTCTGCATGTCTCCCCGCCCTGGGCCGAGCGTTGTGGCGTTGTCTCTTTGTCTCAGACCGACCGCGCGCGGCCCAATGCAGCATCTGCCCACCTGGCACCCTGCCAAAGTCCCCTACCGCCACCCACCCACCCGTCTTCCTCCCCACTCTGAATAGAGAGCTGCTGTGTCATGTATTTTCCTGATTAGCAGCCCACCCACTCAGATGAAAGACTCCCAGACCTGTCTCGCTCTCTGGTTCTCTGTCTCTCTCTTTCTTTCTCCAATTTTCTGTCTCTCTCTCTCTCTCTCTTTCGCTGTCTCTGTTTTTCTGTCTCTATTTCTCTCTACCTCTATCTATCTCATCTCTCTCTGTTTTGCTGTCTCCATTTTTCTGTCTCTGTCTCTCTGGCCCTGTTCCTCTTTCCACTAGTACCAGAGGCAGCAACACTGACTTCAGGACAGGATATATCCACCACAGTGATTTTAATGGGTCTCCACATGATTCCTCCTCTGCCATATCTCAATATTAGGTTCAGGGGAGGGTACTTTGGGAGGCTCCCTTCTAGCAGATTAATCATTTTGACTGTAGCTTTGTAAGACATTTCTACAGTATTTCCCCATGTCAGAAACACATTTCTACAGTATTTCCCCATGTCAGGTTAGGGAAAATTAGGATTGTCCATTGAAATTCATTTTAGGTCCCCACAAGGATAGTAGAACATGCTGTGTGTATGTGTGCTCACTGGTCCTTAACCGTGTGTGTGTGTGTGTGTGTGTGTGTGTGTGTGATTCTCCCCACCAGGTAATGCGTGTGTCATCCCAGACAGGCGAGGGTGTTCCGGAGCTGTGGGGTAAGATGGCGGCGTTCCGCTCAGCCACCCTGTCCAGCGGGGACTTCCAGGACAGACGTAGGGCCCAGCACAAGGTGTGGATGTGGAGCCTGATCCAGGAGAATGTCCTGAGGCACTTCCAGGAACACCCTGCCGTCAGGGGGGAGCTACCCCAGCTAGAGGACAGGGTCACCAGGGGAGCTATATCACCGGGCCTGGCGGCTGATCTGTTACTGAAGGCCTTCACCTCTTCTTCATCATCCTCCTCCTCACAGTGAACTAGCTGAAGTGGAGATCTAATACCAACAGCATTGTCCATATACTGTAATATTGATTACTCTTCTCACCTTGTCTCTCAGATCACTGCTCTGTAAGGACGATTGATTGGTGATGAGAGAAGGGAAGGAATTCTAGGTCTTGGCCCCCCTCCCAATCCCACACACAACACACTGCCTTCAAATTGAAACACTGACCTACTTACTCATACAAGAGACTTGACATTGCAGTTTATCGGTTTATACTGGAAGAGTATCAATGGATGCAGTTGTATAGATTTTTAATGATCAATGAGTTGAATAAATTATGAAATGAATTAGAAAGTTGTGGGCGTTTTCTGTCTCTGAAATGTTTGTGTGGGGACGTAGCTGCTGAACCAGGGCTAGGAAGCTTTGTGTGGGGACGTAGCTGCTGAACCAGGGCTAGGAAGCTTTGTGTGGGGACGTAGCTGCTGAACCAGGGCTAGGGAGCTTTGTGTGGGGACGTAGCTGCTGAACCAGGGCTAGGGAGCTTTGTGTGGGG
>QNTS01003990.1:50490-71673 GCA_003317085.1 Hucho hucho
GGTAGTGAGGTGGGGATTGGTTTACTGAGGGGTGGGGTAGTGAGTTGGGGATTGTTTTACTGAGGGGTGGGGTAGTGAGTTGGGGATTGTTTTGCTGAGGGGTCAGTTAGTGAGGTGGGGATTGTTTTAATGAGGGGTGGGGTAGTGAGTTGGGGATTGTTTTACTGAGGGGTGGGGTAGTGAGGTGGGATTGTTTTACTGAGGGGTCGGGTAGTGAGGTCATCAGGATAATTTATGTATATGTAATGTATGTATATAAAAACATCCCAAATACCAAAACAGTATTGGACAATGGAGAAAAGACTTACAACAGAAATAGAAAATCTAACATTACACATCGGTGGTGTAGATAAATAGAGTTTGGGGAACTTATTCAGGAAAGATCGAGATTTCTTTATAAAAGAAACAGCAAATTGGATGGAGAACGGCAAACATTTTTTTCCTAAACCTTCAATATAGTAACGTGACCAAAAAGAAAGTACAAAAAATTGTTACAAACGAAATCCTTATCACACCAACTAACATTTTGAACGAGAATGTAAAATACTTGGTAACACTTTATTCAGATTGTCCATCTGCTCTACAGACTATCAGTAACATTTCAACTATGTATCTACTAACGCTAACCCTGTCCCAACCCAACCCTTATTCTAAACCTAAACCTAACCGTAACCTTAGCAAGCAGTTGCTTATCAATACATAGTTTGTTGATAGTAATCTGGACTATCCAAATATTTCAAACAAATGTTCTCGTCACGTTCATCCAACCTCACTTGAAGATGAGTTTTCTGATATCCTTCTCCACCCAAAAAAAACATTTTAAACTATCTGCGACACAAAAAAAAGATTGTGAAGGCCTAATTACACTTGACAAATTATTGTTAGCAATTGATTCCTTTCAGACGGGGAAAACCCCTGGTCTTGATGGCATTCCAATAGAGATATATATAACTTTTTATATGTTTAGTTGTGCTGCACTGCTTCTTGACACACTGCTTGCTTAACCCAGAAGCCAGCCGCACCAACGTGTTCGAAGGAAACACGGTACAACTGGCGTCCGAAGTCAGCATACATGCGCCTGGTCCGCCACAAGGAGTCACTAGAGAGTGATGGGTCAAGGACATCTGCGATGCAGTGCCTTAGACCGATGCCCCACTAAGGAGGCCCTTACTATTTAACAAAAAAAATTAATTCACTGAGGAGGATGGTCCCCCACTTTCTCCTCTAAGGAGCCTCCACCGATGTTTTCATGGCTCTACTGACTCCAGGATAATAATTTTTTCAAATCATCTGTTTTTTTGCTTTATTTGGAATGGCAAACCAGATAACGCTTTAAAAATATATATATACACATTATTTAACTAGGCAACTCAGTTTAGAACAAATTCTTATTTACAATGACGGCCTACCCCGGACAACGCTGGGCCAATAGTGCGCCGCCCTATGGGACTCCCAATCATGGCCGAATGTGATACAGCCTGGATTCAAACAGGAACTGTAGTGACGCCTCTTGCACTGAGATGCAGTGCCTTAGACAGCTGCGCCACTTATAAACTAGCATATTTATATAACAAACATGAATTTATATTTATTAAGGATCCCCATTAGCTGATGCCAAGACAGCAGCTACTCTTCCTGGGGTCCAGCAACATTTAAGGCAGTTATATACAATTTAGAATATTACGTGACATTACATTTCATAACACTTTTCACAACACATTAAGTGCGTTCCCTCAGGCCACTACTCTACTACCACATCTTTACAATACAAAATCCACATGTACGTGTGTGTAAAGTCTGTGTCTTATCATGTTTATGTGTAAGCGTGTGTCTAGTCCCCGCTGTTGCAAAAGGTGCATTTTTATCTGTTTATTAAATCTAATTCCACTACTTGCATCAGTGACCTGATGTGGAATAGAGTACGATGTAGCCAAGGCTCTACATAGTACTGTACACCTCCCATAGTCTGTTTTGGACTTGGGGATTCTGTCGAGACCTCTGGTGGCTTGTCTTGTGGGTTATGCATGGGTGTCCGAGCTGTGTGCTAGTAGTTTAAACAGACACATCTGTGCATTCAGCATGTCAACACTCTACACAAGCAGTTTAGTCACCTCAACTTGCTCAATTTCCATATGATTTGTTACAAGATTTAGTTGAGGTTTAGGGTTTAGTGAATGATTTGTCCCAAATACTGTACAATGCTTTTAGTTTTTGAAATATTTTGAAATATAAAGTTATTCCTTGCCACACATTAGGAAAGTAGCTGCAGCTCTTTGTTAAGTGTTGCAGTGATTTCACTTGCTGTAGTAGCTGATGTTTATAGTGTTGGGTCATCACCATACATAGACACTCTGGCATTACTTAAAGCCAGTGGCATGTCATTAGTAAAGATTGAATAAAGTAAGGGGCCTAGACCCCTGGGGAATTCCTTATTCTACCTGGATTATGTTGGAGAGGCTTCCATTAAAGAACACCCTCTGTGTTCTGTTAGACAGGGAACTCTTTATCCACATTATAGCAGGGGGTGTAAAGCCATAACATGCGTTTTTCCAGCAGAAGACTATAATCAACGATGTCAAAAGCTGCACTGAAGTCTAACAAAACAGCTCCCACAATTTTTTTTATCATCATTTTCTCTCAGCCAATCATCAGTCATTTGTGTATGTGCCATGCTTGTTGAATCTCCTTCCCCATAAGCGTGTTGAAAGTCTGTTGTCAATTTCTTTACTATAAAATAGCATTGTGACTGGTCAAACACAATTTTGTCCACAAAAGAGGGTTATAAACAAGCTGATTGGTCGGCTATTTGAGCCAGTAAAGGGGGCTTTACAATTCTTGGGTAGCGGAATTTCTTTCGCATCCCTCCAGGCCTGAGGGCACACACTTTCAAGCAGGCTTAGATTTAAGATATGGCAAATAGGAGTGGCAATATCATCCACTATTATCCTCAGTAATTTTCCATCCAAGTTGTCAAGCATTGTTAGTTGTCAAGCACTGATAGATAACAATATTTTTTTCACCTCTTCCACACTCACTTCACGGAATTCAAAACGACAATGCTTGTCTTTCATAATTTGATGAGTTATACTTGGATGTGTAGTGTCAACGTTTGTTGCTGGCATGTGCTGCCTAAGTTGGATAATCTTGCTAATGAAAAATTAATTAACATCTTAAGAATCGGCCCCTTTTTAAAATTTTCGCATAAAATGACATACCCAAATCTAACTGCCTGTAGCTCAGGCCCTGAAGCAAGGATATGCCTATTCTTTGTACCATTTGAAAGGAAACACTTTGAGGTTCGTGGAAATGTGAAATTAATGTAGGAGAATATAACACATTAGATCTGGTAAAAGATAATACAAAGAAGATAACAGTTTTTTTTGTATTTTCTTTTTGTACCATCATCTTTGAAATGCAAGAGAAAGTCTTGTATCAAGACTGCCCAAATGTGCCTAATTTGTTTATTAATAACGTTTCATGTTCAAAACTGTGCACTCTCCTCATACAAAAGCATGGAATTCTTTCACTGTAATAGCAACTGTAAATCGGACAGTGCAGTTAGATTAACAAGAATTTAAGCTTTCTGCCCATATCAGATATGTCTATGTCCTGGGAATTGTTTTTGTTACTTACAACCTCATGCTAATCGCATTAGCCTACGTTAGTTCAACCGTCCCGCAGGGGACCTACCGATCCTGAAAAAGTTGAAGTAATTGGCAATATCAGTGGGTTTTGTATGGAGGAGAAAAAAAATAGGAAAAAAACATACAAGATTGGTATAATATTTATAAAGGACATTGGAAACAAGGATGGCAAGATTATGTCAAGCAAATAGCAACAGTGTATGGAGGTGTATGCTCAATACAAAATTATAACCAACTCATTGTGGCTCTGCCACGAAGTTGAAAGAGAATTACTTAAAGAATAAATGAAATAGTTAGTCTTTCTGCCACCCCTTAACAATCCTAAATGGCTTAAAATGTAGTATATATAAAAAATGTATCAGTTTCACTATTCACTGGTGTCACGACTTCAGCCGAAGTTGGTGCCTCTCCTTGTTCGGGCGGCGTTCGGCGTCGCCGGTCTTCTAGCCATCATCGATCCATTTTTCATTTTCCATTTGTTTTGTCTTGTTTCCCCACACACCTGGTTCCAATTCGATTCATTATATGTCATGTATTTAACCCTCTGTTTCTAACATGTCCTTGTCCGGAATTGTTTGCTGTTTAGTGTTTGTTGCTCGTGTATTTTACTGGTGGGTTACGGGGTTTATTAGCCCATGTACTCTCGTGATGTTTTTGTACCGTTTTGGTTGTATGATTAAACAACTACGGTTAGTACAAAGTTCTGCTCTCCTGCGCCTGACTTCTCTGCCACCAGTTACGCAACCCTTACAACTGGACCCCGGTCAAAAAAGGTTTTACAGCAATGCCATATGAAATTCAAGTCAGTTGGGAACAGGTCTTTGATGTCCCAATGCTTGGTACCGGGTCTATGAACTGATATATACAGTACTGAACAAAAATGTAAACGCAACATGTAAAGTGTTGGTCCCATGTTTCATGAGCTGAAATAAAAGATCTCAGAAATGTTCCATACGCACAAAAAGCTTATTTCTCTCAGATGTTGTGGAGAAATTAATTTACATCTCTGTTAGTGAGCATTTATCCTTTGTCAAGATAATCCATCCACCTGACAGGTGTGACATACAGTGAGGGAAAAAAGTATTTGATCCCCTGCTGATTTTGTACGTTTGCCCACTGACAAAGAGATAATCAGTCTATAATTTTAATGGTAGGTGTATTTGAACAGTGAGAGACAGAATAACAACAAAAAAATCCAGAAAAACGCATGTGAAAAATGTTATAAATTGATTTGCATTTTAATGAGGGAAATAAGTATTTGANTACCTGTATAAAAGACACCTGTCCACAGAAGCAATCAATCAATCAGATTCCAAACTCTCCACCATGGCCAAGACCAAAGAGCTCTCCAAGGATGTCAGGGACAAGATTGTAGACCTACACAAGGCTGGAATGGGCTACAAGACCATCGCCAAGCAGCTTGGTGAGAAGGTGACAACAGTTGGTGTCATTATTCGCAAATGGAAGAAACACAAAAGAACTGTCAATCTCCCTCGGCCTGGGGCTCCATGCAAGATCTCACCTCGTGGAGTTGCAATGATCATGAGAACGGTGAGGAATCAGCCCAGAACTACACGGGAGGATCTTGTCAATGATCTCAAGGCAGCTGGGACCATAGTCACCAAGAAAACAATTGGTAACACACTACGCCATGAAGGACTGAAATCCTGCAGCGCCCGCAAGGTCCCCTGCTCAAGAAAGCACATATACATGCCCGTCTGAAGTTTGCCAATGAACATCTGAATGATCTGAACTTGGTGAACGTGTTGTGGTCAGATGAGACCAAAATGGAGCTCTTTGGCATCAACTCAACTCGCCGTGTTTGGAGGAGGAGGAATGCTGCCTATGACCTCAAGAACACCATCCCCACCGTCAAACATGGAGGTGGAAACATTATGCTTTGGGGGTGTTTTTCTGCTAAGGGGACAGGACAACTTCACCGCATCAAAGGGACGATGGACGGGGCCATATACCGTCAAATCTTGGGTGAGAACCTCCTTCCCTCAGCCAGGGCATTGAAAATGGGTAGTGGATGGGTATTCCAGCATGACAATGACCCAAAACACACGGCCAAGTCATGTTTTGCAGAGGGGTCAAATACTTTTTTCCCTCATTAAAATGCAAATCAATTTATAACATTTTTTCACATGCGTTTTTCAGGATTCTTTTGTTGTTATTATGTCTCTCACTGTTCAAATAAACCTACCATTAAAATTATAGACTGATCATTTCTTTGTCAGTGGGCAAACGTACAAAATCAGCAGGGGATCAAATACTTTTTTCCCTCACTGTATCAAGAAGCTCATTAAACAGCATGATCATTACGTAGTTGCACCTTTGGTTGGGGACAATAAAAGGCCACTCTAAAATGTGCAGTTTTGTCACACAACACAATGCCACAGATGTCTCAAGTTTTGAGGGAGCATGCAATTGGCATACTGACTGGACCCTGGTCCAGGAATGTAGGAATGTCCACCAGAGCTGCTGCCAGATAATTGAATGTTCAATTATCTTCCGTAAGCCGCCTCCAACATAATTTTTGAGATTTTGGCAGTACATCCAACCGGCCTCCCAACCGCAGACCACGTGTAACCACTCCATCCCAGGACCTCCACATCCGGCTTCGTCTCCTGAGACCAGCCACCCGTACAGTTTACTGAGGGGTATTTCTGTCTGTAATAAAGCCCTTTCTGATTAGCGGAGCCTGGCTCTCAAGTGGGTGGGCCTATGCCCTCCCAGGCCCACCCATGGCTGAGCCCCTGCCCAGTCATGTGAAATCCATAGATTAGAGCCTATTTTATTTATTTCTATTGACTGATTTCCTTATATGAACTGTAACTCAGTAAAATCATTGCAATTGTTGCATGTTGCGTTTATATTTTTGTTCATTATATAAAACAACAATTGAAACATGTTCATTTAAATTTAAGCTTTTATATTAAATACTTACTACAAAAAAAAAAATCGATATACACTACCGTTCAAAAGTTTGGGGTCACTTAGAAATGTTGTGTTAGCTAATCCAAGTTTATCATTTTAAAAGGCTAATTGATCATTAGAAATCGCTTTTCCAATTATGTTAGCACAGCTGAAAACTGTTGTTCTGATTAAAGAAGCAGTAAAATTGGCCTTCTTTAGACTAGTTGAGTCTCTGGGATGCTGGCCTAGAAGGGAAGTGGGAGATTTTGTTTTGTTTAGTCAATGTACTATTTTTTGGGGGGGATAGATTAAGTTAGTTTCCCTGTTATGTATGGATCTTCATTCCAGTTGGTGGCTGCAATACACTTTTTTGGCTTTTTCTTTGAAGGCCAGCGTCCCAGAGTTGCCTCTTCACTGTTGACGTTGAGACTGGTGTTTTGCAGGTACTATTTAATGAAGCTGCCAGTTGAGGACTTGTGAGGCGTCTGTTTCTCAAACTAGACACTCTAATGTACTTGTCCTCTTGATCAGTTGTGCACTGGGGCCTCCTACTCCTCTTTCTATTCTGGTTAGAGCCAGTTCGCGCTGTTCTGAGAATGGAGTAGTACACAGCGTTGTACGAGATCTTCAGTTTCTTCGCAATTTTTTGCATGGAATAGCCTTCATTTCTCAGAACAAGAATTGACTGACGAGTTTCAGAAGGAAGGTATTTTTTTCTGGCCATTTTGAGCCTGTGATCGGACCCACAAATGCTGATGCTCCAGATACTCAACTAGTCTAAAGAATGCCAGTTTTATTGCTTCTTTTATCAGAACAACAGTTTTCAGCTGTGCTAACATAACTGCAAAAAGGTTTTCTAATGATCAATTAGCCTTTTAAAATGGGGCATTGAACAGTCAGCCTTGAGCAGACTCTGCCACCTGGAAACAGAATCTATAGAACATCTTTTCTGGTACTGATCATCGATGACTCACTGTTGGAGTCAGGTCCAGGAATGTTTTTTACGTCATAAAATCAGGCTTCAGATGGACCTGCAAACTGTATTGTTAGGGGGATCTGAAAAACCACAATCAGTCAATGGGAAATATCATTATACTCTTGGGAAAAGTGTTTATTTTTGGGGCAATATCGGCAAGACCCTCGTAAAACGTCAAAGTAAAATGGAGAGATGTATTGCAAAAGGAATAGGCTAAGTTGGAGTTAAAATCAGAATGGTGGACTGGCCGCTGTGGTTATAAATCCAGGACTTGAAGAAAGAGGAAATTAGGAATATATGCATAATTATTTAACTACCTGTACCGTACAATTGCACTGAAATAGCTGTAAGTAGCAGTAGAAGTATTGTTGTCCAATCAGGGGAGGGATGATAGGGTTGGGGGTAAAATTCATTAAATTGATAGAACCCAACATATATCTGCAATTTTAAAGCTGCTCTACCTGTGCCACCATTAATTACATGTTTAGGTAAATGCGGTTGTACTTGTGACTGGCATCAGCATGTTTTTACAGAGTGAATGGATTGATACACAGTTTTCACATTGTGTTGGGAACCTCACTTCATCTCTCCTCATCCACATTCCCTTTATCATCATTTATATTACAGGAGGGTAATGTCCTGTGATGTAATGGTACACAGAAGTGTGTTTGTGTGTGTGTGTGTGTGTGTGTGTAATGTAATCGAGAGGGGTGTTGTCCAGATGCAATGTCCCACTGAGTATGGTGTCATCTCTAATGGGGTGTGATAATGAAACATCTTAGGATCCCACCCCTGCTATTCCTCCTCTTCATTCCTCCATTCTATTCCTCCTCTCCGTTCCTCCATTCTATAATAGGCTCTTTTCCTCTTATGACCTCAGAGCATCACACCTAGCCCTGTCTGTTCTGCTTTTTCTATTTCCTCTCTATTCCACTTCCATTACTCCTACTGGTCCCATAGCATCACACACTTGGTGTTTGTTCTTCGCTGGTTGCCCTTTTCTTGTGGCAACAGCTCACAAATATTTCTGCTGTGATTGCACACTGTGGTATTTCACCCAATAGATATGGGAGTTTATCAAATCCAGGGCTTGAAGAAAAGAGGAAATTATGAATCTAAAAAAATATATATATACATTTAACCTTTATTTAACATGTGGGTCTATGTAATCTGATGGAACTATGTGTCCCTAATATGGTCATACATTTGGCAGGAGGTTAGGAAGTGCAGCTCAGTTTCTACATCATTTTGTGGGCAGTGTGAACAAAAAGAACTGTCAATCTCAGTGAGCATAGCCTGTTTTCTCTTGAGAGTCAGTTCTGCCTTCGGCGGCCTTTCTCAATAGCAAGGCTATGCTCACTGAGTTTGTACATAGTCAAAGCTTTCCTTAAGTTTGGGTCAGTCACAGTGGTCAGGTATTCTGCCACTGTGTACTGTCTGTTTAGGGCCAAATAGCATTCTAGTTTGCTCTTTTTTTTTGTGAATTCCTTCCAATGTGTCAAGTAATTATCTTTTTGTTTTCTCATTATTTGGTTGGATCTAATTGTGTTGCTGTCCTGGGGGTCTGTGGGGTCTGTTTCTGTTTGTGAACAGAGCCCCACCACCACCTTGCTTAGGGGACTCTTCTCCAGGTTCATCTCTCTGTAGGCGATGGCTTTGCTACGGAAGGTTTGGGAATCGCTTCCTTTTAGGTGGTTGTAGAATTTAACGGCTCTTTTCTGGATTCTGATAATTTGTGGTTTATCAGCCTAATTCTGCTCTACATGCATTATTTGTTGTTTTACGTTGTACACAGAGGATATTTTTGCAGAATTCTGCATGCAGTCTCAATTTGTGGTTTGCACCATTTTGTGAATTCTTGGTTGGTGAACAGACCCCAGACCTCAAAACCATAAAGGGCAATGGATTCTATAACTGATTCAAGTATTTTTTGACAGATCCTAATTGGCATGTCAAATTTCATGTTCCTTTTGATGGCATAGAAGGCCCTTCTTGCCTTGTCTCTCTGCTAGGCTTTCAGTGTAGCGTGTAAGTAGACAGGCGCAGGACAACGGAGATAAACAAACTACCAAATCCTGTAGTAAAAATACATGCTCACCACAATGAAAGAACATCTAACAATAAACAAACACGCACAAAACCATGAGGGAAACAGGGTTTAAATAAGGAACATATAATTATGGGATGGAAACCAGGTGTGTATAATGAAGACAAAACATAGAAAATGAAAAGTAGATTGGCGGTAGCTAGAAAACCGGGGACGTCGCCTGCCAAAAGCCGCCCGATTTCGCCAAGACTGAAATTTGGTCACTCTCCATCTCCACCCCTGACGTGGAAATGCGGTACCCTAGGAAGGAGACGGACTGTTGGAAGAACACACATTTCTCAGCCCTGACGTACAGGTTATGCTCCAACCAAGCACCTTGCGCACTAGGGACACATGCTTGGCGCGTGTAGCGGAGTAAATCAGAATGTCGTCGATATACACCACTACACCCTGCCCGAGCAAGTCCCGGGAAATCTTGTCTACAAATGCCTGGAAAACTGATGGAGCATTCATTAACCCGTACGGCATGACGAGGTACTCATAGTGCCCTGATGTGGTACAAAATGCTGTCTTCCACTTGTCCCCCTCTCGGATACGCACCAGATTGTAAGCGCGCCTAAGATCCAATTTTGTGAAGAAGCGCGCTCCGTGCATTGACTCAATCGCACTGGCTATGAGAGGCAATGGGTAACTGTACCTTGATAGTCAATGCACGGAGCACAGACCTCCATCCTTCTTCACAAAAAAGAAACTTGAGGAGGCAGGTGAAGTGGAGGGTCGAATGTATCCCTGCTCCAGAGATTCGGAGACATATGTTTCCATAGCCTCCGTCTCCTCCTGTGACAGAGGATACACGTGACTCCTGGGAAGTGCTGCGTCTACCAGGAGATCTATTGCACAATCCCCACGTCGATGGGGTGGTAATTGAGTCGCCTTCTTTTTTATGCCAAATCGGCATATTCAGAGGGGATGTGCACGGTGGAGACCTGGTCTGGACTCTCCACCATAGTCGCACCGATGGCAACACCTACACACCTCTCAGAGCACTCTCGTGACAATCCCTTGAGAGCCCTTTGTTTCCACGAAATAATGGGGTTATGATAGGCCAACCAGGGTATGCCCAACACCACGGGAAACGCAGGAGAATCAATGAAATATAAACTGATTTTCTCCTCATGACTCTCCTGCGTAACCATGCTTAGTGGAGCTGTAGCCTCCCTAATCAACCCTGACCCTAATGGTTGACTATCTAAGGTGTGTACAGGGAAAGGCAGATCAACAGGAACAATAGGGATCCCTAAACTAAGAGCAAATGAACAATCAATAAAGTTCCCACCTGCGCCTGGGAATGCGTGGAAAAATCTGGAAATTCTATCAACACAAACATTTGAACAACAGGGGGCTCTGGGTGAGTCTTGTGCATACTCACCTGGGATGACACGACAGTGCCCTGCCTGCCGCCTTTTCTCCCTGAGGAACCCCTCCAGCACCGACCAGCAGTGTGCCCTCTGCGGCCACAGATGGTGCAAGGAATGGCCCCTCCTCCGGTCTCCCTAAACGCAGTACCTCCCAGCTCCATAGGCGTCAGATCAGAGGTGCTGGGAGATGGAAATGACAGGTCCTGATTCGGACGTCCTCGGGTGGCCAGCAGGTTATCCAGCCTGATGGACAAGTCCACCAGCTGGTCAAATGTAAGATTGGTATCCCTGCATGCCAGCTCCCGCTGGACGTCCTCGCGCAGACTGCATCGGTATTGGTCAATCAGGGCCCTGTCACTCCATCCCGCGCCGGCGGCCAGGGTTCGGAACTCTAGCGCAAAGTCCTGTGCGCTCCTCGTCCCCTGTCTGAGGTGAAACGGGCGTTCACCCGCCGCTCTACCCTCAGGTGGATGGTCGAACACTGTCTGGAAGCGACGGGTGAACTCCTCGTAGCCTCTTCCCATACGGCGTTGGCCCACTCCAGGTCTTTCCCAGATAGACAGGAGACGAGGGCGGACACACTCTCGCGTCCCGAAGGAGCCGGGTGAACGGTCGCCAGGTAGTGCTCCAGCTGGAGTAGGAACCCCTGGCACCCGGCAGCCGTCCCATCATACTCCCTCGGGAGCGCGAGCCAAATCCCACTGGACTCAGGTGAAGGAGGTGTGGACAGCTGTGTGGGTTGTAGAGTGGGAGGTTGATATGCTGGTGGAGGCACTGGAAAACCTCTCTCCCATCACTCCAGATTATGCAGCACGCGATCCATGGCTGTGCCGAGATGTTGTAATATGGTCGCGTGCTGCTGGATGCACTCCTCAATTGGCAGAGGAAGGTTGAGTTCTCCTGCTAACTCCATATTTTTGGTGTGTGTTTCTGTCAGGCTTTCAGTGTAGCATGTAGGTAGAGTCAAGCGCAGGACAATAAATAATTTACTCAATAAACAAACTACCAAATCCGGTAGTAAAAATACATGCTCACCACAATGAAAGAACATCTAACAATAAACAAAACCATGAGGGAAAAAGAGGGTTTAAATAAGGAACATATAATTATGGGATAGAAACCAGGTGTGTATAATGAAGACAAAACATAGAAAATGAAAAGTAGATCGGCGGTAGCTAGAAAACCGGTGACGTCGAACGCCGAAAGCCGCCCGAACAAGGAGAGGGACCAACTTCGGCTGAAGTCATGACACTCTCAGATCGTTCACAGCTTTGTTGAAGTTACCTATGGCGCTGATGTTTAGGCCGAGGTATGTATCGTTTTTTGTGTGCTCTAGGGCAACGGAGTCTAGATGGAATGTGTATTGGGGGTCCTGGCAACTGGACCTTTTTTGGAACACCATTATTTTTGTCTAACTGAGATTTACTGTCAGGGCCCAGGTCTGACAGAATCTGTGCAGAAGATCTAGGTGCTGCTGTAGGCCCTCCTTGGTTGGGGACAGAAGCACCAGATCATCAGCAAACAGTAAAGCTTTTGAAATCAACAAAGCATGGGAAGACTTTGCCTTTGTTTTGGTTTGTTTCTTTGTCAATTAGGGTGTGCAGGGTGAATATGAGGTCCGTTGTACGGTAATTTAGTAAAAAGCCAATTAAACATTTGTCAGTACATTGTTTTCACTGAGGAAATGTACGAGTCTGCTGTTAATGATAATTCAAAGGATTTCCCCAAGGTTGCCGTTGACGCATATCCCACAGTAGTTATTGGGGTCAAATTTGTCTCCACTTTTGTAGATTGGGCTGATCAGCCTTGGGTAAACATATTGGGGAAGATGCCAGAGCTGAGGATGATATTAAAGAGTTTAAGTATAATCAATTGGAATTTGTCTGTATTTGTCTGTATATTTTATAATTTCATTGAGGATACCATCAACACCACAGGCCTTTTTGGGTTTGTATTTTGTCCTGTAGTTCATTCAATATAATTGGAGAATCCAGTGGGTTCTTTAATAGTTGATTCTAAGACGTGTATTTGATCATGTATTTGTTTTTGCTGTTTGTTCTTTGTTATAGAGCCAAAAAGATTGGATAAGTGGATTGTCAATCTTCGTTTTGGATAGATCGTGTTGTTTCTTTAGTGTTTTCCAATTTTGCCAGAAGTGGTTAGAGTCTATTGATTCTTCAGTTACATTGAGCTGATTTCTGACGTGCTGTTCCTTTTCGGTTGTGTATTTCTGTATTGTTTTAGTGATTCACCATAGTGAAGACATAGGCTCAGGTTCTTGATTGGATAGGTTTCTCCATTTCTTTCTTAGGCTTTTGAATTCTTCATCAAACCTTTTGTCATTGTTGTTAATTTTCTTTGGTTTTCTGCGGTGACATTTTTTGATTTCATAGGGAAGCTGAGAGGTCAAATATACTGTTTAGGTTTCTACAGCCAAGTTTACACCTTCACTATTTCGGTGAAATGTTTTGTCCAGGAAGTTGTCGTGACGGCCCCTCCCTGCTCTGTCTACTGGGTTTTGCTGTGCTTACTTCCTGCAGGAGATTGGTTGGTGGAGTAGGAGAGGTGGGCGGAGCTGGGAGGGTTGTCAGTGCTGATGGGGCACACCTGTGAAAGATCAGCTGTGGCATAAACCACTGTTTCCCCATTCAGCAAGACATTCCTCTCTCCATGTATACCTTTGGTTGTTTTGTTGTGTTTTGGCAGTTGACACCTAATTTACTCACCGTCATGCCTCATCTGATTATACTTGTGAATGTTTACTATATTTGTGGAATAAATGCATTTTGTTATTCCTTTATTCAATGTGTGGTTTCCCGTTGTTTACAGTTTTTTCCAACTGCTTACACACAAAATCTTTTCATGTCACACGATTTTTGAAACCTCTCACTCAAAGTGCAAAACTACACACCAAATATCCAAAACCATAAGCTATTTCTCAGCCTTTGACTCAGTTGTCAATTGCATAAAACACTTTTTCAAAACACTACACACAATTCTCTACCTAAAACACAAAAATCTAACAGGAAGTGACTTTCCTTTTCCAAACACAACCAATCAAAATGCTACACTTATTCACCAGGTCACACACACACTCCTCACATGTGCAAACACTAATAGCTTAACTGATCACTAACCAATCACTGCTTTACTGTAGTATAGGCCTATAAATAGGTCAAAGGTCAGATTACCTGTTTTGAACAATGGATGCCAACAATGGACAGAGAGCAAGAGGAGTAGGAGGGAGAGGAAGAGGAAGAAGAGGACTAGGGCAAAGGAGAGAAGGAAGGAGAGCCATCTCTGATNTGGACTGAGAGTCCAGCCCAACTTGAGTCGATTTACAGTGGCGTCCATAATTCGAACCTTCAGAAATGAGAACAGGTATGCAACTATCTAATGACTATTTTAGCATTACAGTAATGTACTGTAAAATACGTATGACTGCATAGTATTGCATAAACATTTGTAACTCTAAGCCATCCATTTACTGCACTGCATTGAATGAATGAGGTTGGTTATCATGCTGTACTACCTTTTTTTGTACATTGTTTACAGTTCCTATGCTGAACACATACTGTGTTTGAATTCTGTACAGAGTGGAAAGGCAAAGACATCATGGAGGATGAGGACGCTTGTTACCAGCTGTACAAGAGACTGCAATTATAAATATGGTTTTGGCCAACAATGCAATTAGGATTCGAGAGATAAGAGAGCATATCTTGAATAATGACACCATATTTAACAACATCAATGCTGTAAGCCTGTCGACCATACAACACATCCTCCAACGGCACCGAGTGACGATGAAACAACTTTACAAGGTGCCATTTGAGAGAAACTCTGACAGAGTCAAGAATATGCGACATGACTTTGTAGAGGTATGTATGCAACACTTCTTCCAGTACTTCAGACATACCATATTTACTCATCTGTATATCCTTTTGTCTGTTACAGAGAGTATTGGAGCTGGATGCCTATGTAATTCGCCATGAATTTATTTATGTGGATGAGGTTGGTATCAACCTCACCAAAACCAGGCGCCACGGAAGAAATGTAATAGGACAGAGGGCAATTACCAATGTCCCTGGACAGCGTGGGGGTAATATAACTATGTGTGCTGCCATCACTCAAAACGGGGTCCTCCATCACAATGCCACACTGGGTCCGTACAACACCGGCCATATGCTCACTTTTCTGGATGCAATTTGCACAATGCTTGTCCCTGATCCAGATCAGGAGCCTGCTAGATTTGTGGTTTTATGGGACAATGTTAGTTTTCACCGGGCTGTTCTGGTCCAAAACTGGTTTGCCACCCATCCACAATTTGTAGTTTTGTACCTACCGCCATATTCACCTTTTCTAAATCCCATAGAGGAATTCTTCTCAGCCTGGCCCTGGAAAGTGTATGATCGCCAACCCTATGCCCGCATGCCACTTCTTCAGGCAATGGAGGACGCATGTGGGGACATAGAGGTTGCCTCTGTCCAAGGTTGGATGCGTCATGCTAAGGGATACTTCCCTAGATGTTTGGCAAGAGAAAACGTATCTTGTGATGTGGACGAAGTATTGTGGCCAGACCCAGGCCAGAGAAGAGATGAAGCGTAGCTTAGCACTGGTGACTGCCCCCCCCCTACCAATTCCTGGACTGCCCCCCCGGGACCCCACACACAATTGTGTTCTTTACTGTATTCTAAAGAATATACTTTTGGTTTACATATGTTTATGGTTTTGTTATATGCTACTGTATACAACAGTAATGTTTGGCCTAATCAATATTTTCTGTTTCTACATTACATTGCTCTCAGCAGATTACTTTCACTGTAGAACATTGTATTGAAATGTAGATATAAGCCTATGAAAGACCAAAGAGCTTTAGATTTAAAACAACAGTGTTTACATGGTATATCCAAAAATGTACTATTATGAAAGCAGTGTTTGCCATTTGATGCAAATGCTTCATTCTGACATGTGTTTATGGCATTTTGAATGCAGTGTTTCATTTTGAAGGAGATGTGAGGCATTTTGCATTTTGTGTGTGCAGTTTGGGGAATTGTGTGTAGAGGTTTGAAAAAAGGAGATAGTTTTGAAAACGTGTGTAAGCAGTTGGAAAAAACTGTATTACAATCTTGAGCCAGGTTGTAACAGTTTTCTAGAAGGGATTGACATTTTTGTTGCCTAAATGGTTTTTGGTAGGTTTCCACACTACTTTCCTTCCTACTATAGCATTTCTTAATATTATTCAGTTCCTTTGGCTTTGATTCCACATAATTGAGTATTGCTCTGTTCAAGTAGACTGTGATTTTGCTGTGATCTGATACGGGTGTCAGTGGGCTGACTGTGAACACTGAGAGACTCTGGGTTGAGGTCAGTGATAAAGTAGTCTACAGTACTACTGCCAAGAGATGAGCTATTGGTGTCCCTACCATAGGAGTCCCCTCGAAGCCTACCATTGACTATGTACATACCCAGCGTACGACAGAGCTGCAGGAGTTGTGACCCGTTTTAGTTGGTTATGTTGTCATAGTTGTGCCCTGGGGGGCATATGGGGGAGGGAATGCTGTCACCTCCAGGTAGATGTTTGTCCCCTGTGTGCTGAGAGTGTCAGGTTCTTGTCCAGTTCTGGCATTTAGGTCACCACAGACTAGTACATGTCCCTGGGCTTGGAAATTATTGACTTTCCCTTCCAGGGTGGAGAAGCTGTCTTCATTAAAGTATGGGGATTCTAGTGGGGGGATAAAGGTAGCACACAGGACATTTTCCTCTGAGATTATTTCCTTTTGTATTTCTATCCAAATGTAAAATGTTCCAGTTTTGATTAATTGAATAGTGAGGTCTGCTCTATACCAAATTAGTATACCCCCTGAATCCCTTCCTTGTTTCACACCTGGTGCATTGGTGGATGGGACTACCCGCACTCTGTAACCTAAGGGAAACACATGTGTCCATCTCCTCTATACCATGTTTCTTGTAGGATGACAATGTCCAGGTTCCTGCTCTTTAGGCCAAAGGCAGATGGCCCCAGGCCTTGGATATTCCAGGATGAGATAGTGAAGGCTTTGTTTTCCATAAAGTGTCCAATATTGTCTCTCTCTCTTCCCCTTTCACTGACCAATGACAACATTACTAAACTCCCAAGAAGTCGAGAGAGGAAAACCAGAATAAAGTGAGAACAGGATATATGAGGAGAACAGAAGAAGGGAGAATGGGTAGTACTGAAAAAAAGTCTCAGGGGCCCAGTCAGTCTCCTATTATACTGAGGGGCTTGAACTACAAGGACAATGGGAAGGATTAGGGCCCGAGTCAGTCTCCCGTTATACTGAGGGGCTTGAACTACAAGGACAATGGGAAGGATTAGGGCCCGAGTCAGTCTTCTATTATACTGAGGGGCTTGAACTACAAGGACAATGGGAAGGATTAGGGCCCGAGTCAGTCTCCTGTTATACTGAGGGGCTTGAACTACAAGGACAATGGGAAGGATCAGGGCCCGAGTCAGTCTCCTATTATACTGAGCGGATTGAACTACAGGGCCCCAGACAATCTTTCTAAAACTGTTTTTTTCATCATTACTGAGTCATCCTGTGCAGAGTTACTTTGCTTTAATTGAACAGTAGTACCTGCCAAAGCAACGGGCTGAAATCCAAGTGTCAAGTACAGTTTTTATTTGCTTGGTTTCTCTTTTCCAGGCCCACTCAAACGGTCACACACACACCACGCACACACACACTCACACAGGTAAGAGGGTCAGAGGATACGAGCAGTGATATCTCTCCTTGTGACTAAAGCGTCCATCAGAATCCAAAAATGTGTAGGCCTATGCACAGCCGTGTTCTAGAGTATTGGAACGTTTGCTTTCATACTTTTGGAATTCTCATCGCGGATCCAGCAATTTGTCCAACCGTCACCACATTCAAATGAACAGGGGATGCCTACAGTACGTGGTTGTGAATTGTGGGAGGTGTGGGTCCCCCGCGGATGGTGGTCTCAGAGCTGCGTAGCTTTGTTACACTGGACTATGGCGTCTCTTTGTCTGTGGAATCTGAATTGTACTTAAGCCCAGTTCCAGTGTCGCAGCTGCAGTGCCTTCAGAATGTATTCACACCCCTGACCTTTTCCACATTTTGTTGTGTTACAGCCTGGATTTAAAATGGATTAAGTTGAGATGTGTTGTCACTGGCCTACACACAATAATGTTGTGTTTTTTTTTTATGTTTACAAATGAATTAAAAATGAAAAGCTGAAATGTCTTGAGTCAAGAAATATTCAACCAATTTGTTATGACAAGCCTAAATAAGTTCAATATAAAACATTTGCTAAGCAAGTCACATTATAAGTTGCATGGACTCCCTCTGCAAGGTCCTTCTGTTGAGCAATACATTTCAAACCCAGATTCAACCACAAAGACCAGGGAGGTTTTCCAATGCATCGCAAAGAAGGGCTCCAATTGGTACTGCAGATGGGTATAAAAACAAACAGACACTGAATATCCCTTTGAGCATGGTGAAGTTATTAATTACCCTTTGGATGGTGTATCAATACACACAGTCACTACAAAGATACAGGCGTCCTTCCTAACTCAGTTGCCAGAGAAGACGAAACAGCTCAGGATTTTACTATGAGGCCAATGGTGACTTTAAAACAGTTATAGAGTTGAATGGCTGTAATAGGAGAAAACTGAGGATGGATCAACAACATTGTAGTTACTCCACAATACTAACCTTATTGACAGAGTAAAAAGAAGGAAGCCTGTCCAGAATAAAACAATTCCACAACATGCATCTTGTTTGCTACAAGGCACTAAAGTAAAACTGCAAAGAATGCAACTATCTTTTTGTCCTGAATACAAAGTGTTATGTTTGGGGCAAATCCAACACATCACTGACTACTTTCTGTATGTTCATTCATAGTGGTGGCTGCATCATGCTATGTGTATGCTTGTAATCGTTAAGGACTGGGGAGTTTTTCGGGATAAAAAATAAACAGAAGCACAGTCTAAATCCTATAGGAAAACCTGCTTCAGTCTGCTTTCCACTAGACACTGGGAGATTAATTCACCTTTCAGCAGGACAATAACCAAAAACACAAGGCCAAATCTACACTGGAGTTGCTTACCAAGAAGACAGTTAATGTTCCTCAGTGGCCGAGTTACAGTTTTGACTTAAATCTATGGCAAGACCTGCAAATGGTTGTCTAGCAATGATCAATAACCAATTTGACAGAGTTTGAAGAATTAAAAAATAATAATGAGCAAATGTTGCACAATTCAGGTGTGGAAAGCTCTTAGACTCACCCAGAAAGACACAGCTGTAATCATTGCCAAAGGTGATTGTTACATGTATTGACTCAGGGGGTTGAATACTCAAGATATTGTATTACTGTTTTATTTTTCATATATATTTTTTTACAAATATGTGACTTTTTCTTCCACTTTGACATTCCAAAGTATTTTGTGTAGATTGTTGATCAAAAATGACAATTCAATCCCTTTTAAATCCACTTTGAAAAAGGTCAAGGGGTGTGAATCCCAGGAAGTTGGGGGCACCTTAATTGGGGAGAACGGGCTCATGGTGATGGTTGCAGCGGCATCTGTGGAATGGTATCAAATAGATCAAATGCATGGTTTCCATGGTTTCCATGTGTTTGATGCCAATCAATTTTCTCAGTTCCAGCCATTATGATGAGCCGTCCTCCTCTCAGCAGCCTCCTGTGGTGTGAATACTTACCAAAGGTACTTTATATTCAATTCTTTATTGGCATGGGAAACATATGTTTACGTTGACAAAGCAAGTGAAATAGATAATAAACAAAAGTTAAATAAACAAAAAAGTTACAGTAAACATTACACTCACAAAAGTTCCAAAGGAAGAGACATTACAAATGTCATATTATGTCTACTGTATATACAGTGTTGTAATGATGTACAAATAGTTAAAGTACAAAATGGAAAATAAATAAACATAATTATGGGTTGCATTTACAATGGTATTTTAACTTCACTGGTTGCCCTTTTCTGGTGGCAACAGGTCACAAATCTTGCTGCTGTGATGGCACACTGTGGTATTTCACCCGGTAGATATGGGAGATTATCAGTATTGGATTTGTTCTGGAATTCTTTGTGGGTCTGTGTAATCTGAGGGAAATATGTGTCTCTAATATGGTCATACATTTGTCAGGAGGCTAGGAAGTGCAGATCAGTTTCCAGCTCAATGTTCTTCAGAGAGATAGTGAGGAGGGTTCAGCCGTATCATTCACATTGCAAATGTGTTAGAACAGTGTCCAGTGTATCATTAAACACACAGTGGGAGATGTAATTCATCAGAGGTCCTATGATTAGATATCAGAAGATTTGTGTTTTTAATGTACCTCTGTCTTACTACTCTTTGAACGAGGGAAGAGTCATTACCTTCTGTCACTGTTTTAAAGGAAGGGTCTCGTCCCAAAAGCTCTCTCTGTCTCTCATGACTGTCCTAAAATCTGGAGGACAAACCAGTTCCTTCGTTCTTTGATAGCAGAATGAACTAATTCAGAATAATAGTCTAATGAGGATGCAGCTCTGGTCTGTAGCGTTCCTCTTTATCTGCATCACTCTCACCATGCTGTCTTGTTCTGTTTCTGTTTGAAAAGAGTCCAGGCATGACAAAAAAAAGAAAGGAAGGAGAAACCCTCCAAAAAAAGGAAGAGAGGCAATGAGTTGCAGCAGTGTAGCGAAAGAAGACAGCAAAACAATATCCTTTGATGCTTTGACAAAAGGGAGCTTGTGGACCTTACAGGACCATTTCCTAGGCTGGATTTGTTCTTCTGGCCTGCCTGATGTGGTTGCGTGTGTGTGTGTGTGTGTGTGTGTGTGTGCCTGTGCCTGCCAAGTGGATAAATCCTGAATCATTTTGTCGGTATCCAGAGAGGAAAAAAAGGACCATTGGTCGGCTGCCACATTCATGTTTAGTTGGACGGTTGTGTTATTTGAGCCGTGGAAGACCAGTCAGTGTGTATGTGTGTGTGTTTAGATGCTGTGCAGACCAGTCAGTGTGTATGTGTGTGTGTTTAGATGCTGTGCAGACCAGTCAGTGTGTATGTGTGTGTTCGTGTGTGTGTTTAGATGCTGTGCAGACCAGTCAGTGTGTATGTGTGTGTTCGTGTGTGTGTTTAGATGCTGTGCAGACCAGTCAGTGTGTATGTGTGTGT
>QNTS01003990.1:86131-100002 GCA_003317085.1 Hucho hucho
TATAGTCCCAATAGAAACAGACTGGTGGTGCTCTACTCTGTAGCCCCTATAGAAACAGACTGGTGGTGCTCTACTCTGTAGCCCCTATAGAAACAGACTGGTGGTGCTCTACTCTGTAGCCCCTATAGAAACAGACTGGTGGTGCTCTACTCTATAGCCCCTATAGAAACAGACTGGTGGTGCTCTACTCTATAGCCCCTATAGAAACAGCCTTGGTGTGCTCTACTGTATAGCCTCATTAGAAACAGACTGGTGGTGCTCTACTCTATAGCCCCATTAGAAACCGAATGTGCTCTGCTCTATAGCCCTTTATGCAATGGGTGGGTTGAATCGTGAATGCTGATTGGTTAAAACCCCATTCCAGTCGGTGTCTATTCCACACGTTTCCACCGCCTAAATCTATGACGTTAACATGCCAATTTATGCCTCTCGAGTGGCACAAGGCACAGTATCGCAGTGCTAGCTGTGCCACTAGAGAACCTGGTTTGAGTCCAGGCTCTTTCGCAGCTGGCCGTGACCGGGAGAACCAGAAACTATTAACTCTGTTCCATCTGTCTGCGCAATCCATTGTCTCATCAGCCCAGCCAGGCAACTTATCAACTTGATCTCCACTATTAAAAGCATGTAGACAATATCTCATTTTCTTTCAACTAACATTTAGTTTTCAACAGCGGAGATTTGTACAAACCTTGCTGTCTGTCTCTCCGACATTTGCAACATTGTTTCAATATTCAAATTAGATCTCCTGCTGTCCCATAGTAATGAACGTGTCGTGAGTCAGGACGAGACAGACAGGCAGGAAGCGTTTCTCAGCCATTCAAAATCATAATTCAGCTGGCATCATTTTTATGGATATATACAAAACAAATTAAAGGTGAAAAAGGTCAAACTAAACGCAGCTAATGTGCAGTCTTTCAGCTTCAGTCAGAAGTGATTGTGTTACTGCAGCTGTGTTGTTGGCTAGCTCCTCTGAATAACAACTTCCTGACGAGTGAGCACATTTTCTATGCCAGGCGAAATCACACCTCATCAGCTTATTGTTATGGATGTATCCAAATAAATGGCACTAGAACCAGCTTAAACAAATGCAAATGCAGCCCCTTTACTGGCTGTACTGTTTGACGTGACTGGAAGTTAGCCGTAGTTGGCTAGCTAGCAAGAAAAGCATAAGAACATTCCCAGCCAGTATGACAACGATACATTCAGAATGAACGACTGGGTCACGTCCATAGATACAGAACAGAAAGACTGAACGACTGGGTCACGTCCATAGATACAGAACAGAAAGACTGAACGACTGGGTCTCGTCTCTAGCAACCCTAGATTTGTGTCGGGACTATATCTTGTGGAAGAATGAAACAGTATGAATAAATTAATCAAAATAACGTTTATTACGAAAATATGTGTCTCATTATTTGAATATGTTGGTAACCCGTTGTATAAAAATGATGTGTTTGGAGCCCGTGTTTGGAGGATATATTGGCACGGTTTGCCGGCCCTCGACGAACAACACCCGTGCCAATATAGCCTCCAAACACCAGCTTTTCTGGCATTATCACTTAATTATACAGCTTGTTGAAAACTAAATGTAAGTCTAAAAGAAATGTCAGATAATGTCTAGATGTTTTTTACAGTGGAGATCAACTTTATAACTTCCCTGCCCGGGCTAATGAGACAGTGGATTGCGCAGTCAGATGGAACAGAGCATTTTAACGTCATAGATTTAGCCAGTGGTAATTTGTGGAATAGAAATTGGCTGGAATGCGTTTTTAACCAATCAGCATTCAGGACTACACACACCCGTTGCATAAAGAACTATAGAAACAGACTACGCCAATCAAAAAATGATGAATGGATAACAAGTGTCTTGGGTTCCACTGGTGAACAATGTCCTCTGGGACCTTTAGGGAACCATACATTATCATCAGCAGGAGAAGAGAAGATTACAACACTGTATAGAATAGTATCTCCCTGGCCAATGGTAATAGGGTGACTGTGAAGGACTGTCCATTGTGGTAGCTCAGAGAGACATTGATTAACAATGCAATTATCTGTTAACATGCTCATGATGCTGGAGCCTGAAACCCAATCTAAGAGAGCAGTATTACAGAGGGGATCAGAAAGAGGGAGTGTGTGTGTGTGTGTCTGTGAATGTCCCAGTTGACAGCCAACTTTTTGAGAGATACTGGAGAAATAACCTTTGAACACAGCAAACTCACACACTGTCTGTCTTTCACCGACGATGCCAATGCTCATCAGAGCTAAATGCCAGACTTTGAGGTGTGCAGTTTGGATGTTTAAGAGCAGTAGAGATCAAATGCAAATTAATTTATCATAAATTCACATAATCAATACATTTAGCCATGATCCTGAAGGTTGCCCAATAAAAAACCAACGCATACATACCTGAGCAGGTCCAGATAAAGGCAGAAGGAAACAAGAAGCAACGATACTGCTCTTCTAATGCAGCCGTCACAGCCGTGAGCAGGCCTCAACGTCACTCAGCATACTGACTATACAGCACAGATTATTAGCAGAAATGCATTGTTGAAAATAGTGTTGCAGAATTCCTGTGACTTTCCCAAAATTCCTAGGTTTTCCAGAAACCCCTATGGGAGGATTCCCTGAATAAGGGGGAGAATAAGCAAGGAATGTAACCCTGCCAGAAGGAATCTTCAAACAGGGATTTCTGGTAAACCTGGTATTGTTTATTTACTGGGAATTGTTTTAGTTTGTGGATTTTTGCAACCCTACATATATGAAAATACAGGAAGCCTATTTATGAACGTTATGGAGATAAAACAGAAAAGCAGAGAGAGAAAGGTCAGGTGTGTTGGTAGGACATGACTTGATCTAGATATTATACAGATGTTAGCCATGATGCTGTTTCAAACATGTCATAGTAGTACAACATTCCAGTTCCTGAGAATTCATGTCAAATGACCCTATAAAGTCATGACACCTTCTGTAAACCACAGTATCTATCACAGCTAATCTGTAAGCAAGTCACTTAGCTGACCTAATTCATAGCATGAGTCATGCCTGAGTCACACTGTCAATGTCCTTGTATGCCATCTTTAAAATAGCATGATGCAAGCTTCATAGCACCTAGTTTAAGTATGGTGATACCAAGTTGACACAGCTAAGTGAAACACACTCTTATTGCATCATTGATTCCCAGGATGGATATAGCCATGTCTTGTGAAGAGAGTAGAATAGAACAGAAATGGTTATTGGGCTCAATTCTGGGTCTTGGTTGTTCGTGTTGAAATCAAGCAGTAAATTGTGTAAAAACATTTGACACCACCTACAATTGTATAGATTTTTTTGTAAAATCATCATGAAAAAGCAACCAATTATAGGGGCAGTTCTACCACCTACAAAATCCCAATTTAACTGAATGTAGTCGTACCACATGACCCACAGCCCAAAGAGATCAGACCTTCTCTTTGAGATTAGAATTCTCACGTTTGCCCGTAATGCTTAGTCCCCTCAAGACTCCGCTGTTCGCCTCGCCTCCCTGAGCTGACAAGTCTCAGCTGAGCAGCCATTTTGGGGGGTTTCAGCCAATGGGCTCTAGAGGCCAAAATGGATTCTCTAGGTCAGTCGCATGGGATGTCCAGAGAAGCAGCTATATGACATGAGCAACTGTGAAGCCATGTTGTGTCAGACAAGACAGCAATAATGTTATGAAATACAGACGTGGCCTTCACAAGAGGAAGGCGGCAGTCTCTGGCATCTAGATGCCATGTTTTCATAAATAGTTTGTGATAAACTATTCATGAAATATAACTTATAATACACATACTTATTGTATAATATATAACTTACAACAGGTATATTTTACACAGAGATCTAACGCTGATTAGACTTCAGACTGGCTATACTCTCTAGACAATATAATACCTGACACACATCGTCTGCTGCCCAGAGATGTTAAAGATGGATTTAACTCTATCTCCTCCTTTTCCAACTGCAGGACAGCGCTATCCTCCTCCCATCCCTCCCATCACTGAGAAGCAGTCTAAACATCCCCAGTCGAATAAACACACTTCCTCCTTGTCAAACACAACCAAACACTGATCCACATATCCTCATCCTTCCTCTCACAACTGTCTTCGGCAAACCACTCAGCTTAGCCTTACCATTACATCTCCTTTTCTATGCTTCATGCTACCTCATCATCCTCTCTGTGTATTAGCCAAGTAAGGGTTCTTAGTTTGATATTTTGTTCCATAGACTGGTCAGAGTCTGGTAAATGACAGAAAGGCTACCTTTGAGCGTGGTTGGACTCAACACTTGGGTTTGTTTTGGGTTGGGTTGTACGCTAGCTAACAAAGTACATAAAACATCTAAGTGCTATAATGTAAATCCAATCAATAATCAATGATTTTATTATACCTATTGACTATTATTAACAGCCTTGCCGATTACTCTGCAATATTGTACCCGATCTGGTGACATCGAGGCTGACCTTGGAGTCACCTCCCCCGCTGCCGCACTCGCCCTTGTCGTACCACCATTTGTTTTTCAATTTGTCCAACAGGCCTTGCTCATTCAGTTTTAACACTGCCAGGTTAACAGCATTTCTTGAAACGATAAAACATAACTTGTAAGAAAATGCACAGGTCCGTGAGAAATCTAATGCATAGTAGTAGTATAGTAGCAGTATAGTATAGTCGTAGTATAGTATAGTACAGTAGTATAGTAGTAGTAGTAGTTATAACAATAATGATAATAGTTGATAACGGTAGTTATACTACCACTAATAGTGCTTATTGTTAATATTAGTATTATCTATTCTGTTTAAGATTTTTACGAATATGAGTTAGATAGATCAGTAAGGTTAAGAGGAAGAGCAAAGAAAGTGGTAAATATTGAAAAGGTGGCATGAGGGGTTAGGTAGTTTAGAAACTGAAGTTTGCGGGACGGGGACACTAGTCATCATTGAAAAGAAAAGCAACAACAGAAAACACCTTGCAATTAACATTCATCACAAGCAAAAGTGCAACTTTTAAAGGCTACATGGAAAAACTGTTGAACTGTTAAAATAAGTGACAACACAACCGTTGGGAAGGACAGCACACAGGACAGAAGGACAGCACATAGGACAGAAGGACAGCACACAGGACAGAAGGACAGCACACAGGACAGAAGGACAGCACACAGGACAGAAGCACAGCACACAGGACAGAAGGACAGCACACAGGACAGAAGGACAGCACACAGGACAGAAGGACAGCACACAGGACAGAAGGACAGCACACAGGACAGAAGGACAGCACGCAGGACAGCACGCAGGACAGAAGGACAGCACACAGGACAGAAGGACAGGACAGAAGGACAGGACAGAAGGACATGACAGAAGGACAGAAGGACAGGTCAGAAGGACAGGACAGAAGGACAGGACAGAAGGACAGAACAGAAGGACAGAACAGAAGGACAGAACAGAAGGACAGAAGTACAAAAGGACAAAAGGACAGGATAGAAGGACATGACAGAAGGACAGGCCAGAAGCACAGGCCAGAAGGACAGGCCAGAAGGAAAGATAGTACAAAATTGAGTAAGAGAGACACAAAGGTAAAATGGTTGTTAAACTCTTAGCTACACCCTGGAATGGATTCCCCTTTGGTTTAGGAACAACAACATTAACACGTATATAAACATCCATAATAACAATTATAAATCAACCTAGATATCCAAGAACAATAAAAGATATGATACCGTTACCTCTTTGTGTCCATTCCAAAACAATAAGGAAGAAGAGAAGAAGAAGAAGGGCCAAACACAAGACATCAGGATGGGTGGAATACTATAACAACAGGGAGAATATCGTTATATTACCCCACCCACCTTAATGCTGAGCCTTTGGGTGTGGCCACACCGTATCCCTTAGAGTCGAGGTTCCCGCCCACTTTCATGGTGTCGCAGGGTTTCCTCTGCTCTATGTACTCGTTCATGGTGGACTCCAGCAGGAAAGCAAACTTGCCCTTCGACTTTCGTACACGGGCCACCCCGTCTGGCGTGGTCTTGACAAACACTGACGGTTCGGCCGATTTCATGTATGACCACATTTTCTCATAGACTGCTATTTTGGATCGCTGTTTAGACGGAGAGAGGGAGGGAAAGGGAGAAGAGGAAGCATTGATACATACATGTAGTGATGACCCAAATACAAATGTATACACCATTGAGAGAGAAAGAGAGAGAGAGAGAGAGAGAGAGAGAGAGAGAGAGAGAGGGAGGGAGAGAGAGAGAGGACCGTGAACAATGAGAGAAACAGGAAAGAGTGATGCACAGAAACAAGAACATTGCTACAGTACATTTCCGGCTCCCCTCTCCACTGGGATTCTCTGCCTCTGACCCTATTACAGGGGCTGAGTCACTGGCTTACTTGTGCTCTCCCATGCCGTCCCTAGGAGGGGTGCGTCACTTGAGTGGGTTGAGTCACAGACGTGATCTTCCTGTCCGGTTTTACGCCCCCTCAGGCTCGTGCGGTGGAGATCTTCGTGGGCTATACTCAGCCTTGTCTCAGGGTAGTAAGTTAGTGGTCTGTAGATATCCCTCTAGTGGTGTGGGGGCTGTGCTTTGGCAAAGTGGATGGGGTTATATCCTGCCTGGTTGGCTCTGTCCGAGGGTATCGTCTCCAGTATCTACGCTGCAATAGTCTATGTGCCGGTGGGCTAGGGTCAGTCTGTTATATCTGGTGTCCTGTGTGAATTTAAGTATGCTCCCTCTAATTCTCTCTCTCCCTCTCTCCCTCCCCTCCCGGTGGACCTGATCCATAGGATCATGCCTCAGGACTACCTGGCCTGATGTCCCCAGTCCACCTGGTCGTTCTGCTACTCCAGTTTCAACTGTTCTGCCTGCGGTTAGGGAACCCTGACCTGTTCACCCAACCTGCTACCTTGTCCCAGACCTGCTGTTTTCGACTCTTTCTCTCTCTCTACCGCACCTGCTGTCTCGACCTCTGAATGCTCGACTTTGAAAAGCCAAGTGACATTTACTCCTGATGTACTGACCTGTTGCACCCTCTACAACCATTGTGATTATTATTATTTGACCCTGCTGGTCATCTACGAACGTTTAAACATCTTGAATAACAATCTAACAATGTACTCTTATACAGTGGCAGTTCTAGACCATTTCAACTGGGGGGGCCAAGCTGGGGCCAGTTGTACTGTTAGAGGGGCCAGTTACATTAGACGTTATTGTTGTCATATCGTTTTCTTCACTGCATTGCAGGTATTAGCAGGCAAAAGACCATGTCCCTCTGGTAAAGGTGTGGGTTTAATTAGTGTTCCGCGTAAAAAAAAGAACGATAGCAAAAATTAGTTATGCAAAAATTATTTCATACTCCACATTTAGGGGGGCCACAAAAATTGTTGTCACTGGGGCATTGGGCCCCCCTGGCCCCCCCCCCAGAACCGCCAGTGCTCTTATAATCTCCACCCGGCACAGCCAGAAGACGACTGGCCACCCCTCAAAACCTGGTTCCTCACTAGGTTTCTTTCTAAGTTCCTTCCATTCTACGGAATTTTTCTTAGCATGGGCTTCCACTGTACATCTGCATTGCTTTCTGTTTGGGGTTTTAGGCTGGGTTTCTGTATAAGCACTTTGTGAAATCAGCTGACGTAAAAAAGGGGTTTATAAATACATGTGATTGAGGTGAGAACCTTGCTACAGTAACATCATTAAGAGGATACAGATGAGAATTTCCCAGTTTCCCAGTACGGTGCCTGGGGTTAGGCTTAGTATGCCTGCTACACAATCTGTAGGAGTGAAGAGAGGAGCTCTAGCTATATATAACAAGCAACAATTTAATTATTCAATGCCGTTGGATTCATTTTGGCAACACAGTTCCAGACTTCTGAATCCTGGTCTGGGCCAAAGCAGAGAGAGATCTGCTGCCAAGTGGTGGTGTGTGTACCGTAGAGTGGATACTCTCACAAGTACACTGCGGGTTAAATTTAGGAAGATTAGTGCTATCCGGGATCCTTGGGATTTTCCTACCCCCTAAACTCTAACCCTAAACTTAACCCCTACCCTTACCTTAACCATAAACATAACCCTTATCTAACTTAACCTTAACCCTTCACCATTTTAAAATGTAAACTTCAATGGAGTAGGGACGTCCCAAGGATCCCAGATATCAATTTAGGAGCTAGAGGATTACAAGGAAGTGGGCCTGTTGGCAATAGCCTACGTGTTCAGAGTATGAACAAGCTGTTGACATGGCAACACCAATCAGAGGCATTGTTCCAGCGGCATCAAGGATCCCATTGTCTGGGCTTCCCCAGAAGGGTCACTTTAGGTTCAAATACTGAAACAGTCAAGGACTTCATTTTGCCAGATCAAAGATTTGAAGAGCGTAAGGTGTGGTGTATTATTAACCGAAGCAGACATTTGTGGCAAGGCAGCACTTAGGTATAACCGTCATATTCTCAAGGCAGCACTTAGGTATAACAGTCATATTCTCAAGGCAGCACTTAGGTATAACCGTCATATTTCCTAAGAAGGCTTGAAGTTAAATGAATCCTGAATAATGTCAAGGGGGTCAAATACACTGTTAGTGACGGACACTCCCAGAGTTCTCCAGCAGAGTAAACAGCAACACCAACTCCACTAGTGAAGTAACAAATAGAGGCTGTGGAAAATGCAATAACAGCAACACACACACACACACACGCGCGCATATTGAGCCCTGTGGCTTTGTGAGCAGAGTGGGACTCGTCCATTCTAAACATCAGATAGACCCATCAATGTCCCTAATTAATATACTGACCCTCTCTGACTGTAATGGATATTGCCTGCGACACATCACTGTTAATAAACAAAAGCATTAACCTTGACTTAACTGAGGGCTCTACAGTAGTTGGCTCAGTGTGTTCCAATACAACCTGTTATGAGTCATCCATCATGTCACATCAGACCAGAGGGGTGGAGGATCAGAACAGACAACAACATAATGCAAAATTAGAAGTCAACATGATGAATGAATACATCTCCCTGTCTCCACCTTGATGAAAAAGGCTTGAAGTTTGGGGATGTGAGGTGATCCCTGTTCTATGGGTTAGAGTTAGTAACTTAAATTAGACTTCAGATGTGGTGGCACAGGATTTGTGTTGTTTTGTGTAGACAATATCATTTATTATGCGCTCATAATTTGCATGAGCTAAAACATAGTTGGAAGGACATTGTAGGTTGGTTTTGAGAACAACTTCTCCTGAAGACTGAGTGGGACTAATCTGTCTGGCAGTTAGCATAGAAATAGAAGGCTAACAGTGTGTTTCTGTTGGAATGTACATGCGTGGGTGTGAGTGTTTGTGTGTATGTGTGTTTCTGTGTGTGTGTGTGAGCAAGTGTGTGTGTATGAATGGCGCTGGAGGGGATGTCTGCTGTTTTACGGGCTCCTAACCAACTGTGCTATTGTGTTCGTTTTTTCGCATTGTTTATAACTTATTTTGTAACTTATTTTGTACATAATGTTGCTGCTAATTTCTCCTATGGCCCAAAAAGAACTTCTGGACATCAGATCAGCGATTACTCACCTTGAACTGGACAAATCTTTTTTTCTTTAACGAGTCCGACACAAAGTATATACCGCTTTCTCGGGAACGGGCCCAAATCCCCGTCATTTGCATGAAGAAAAGACAGAAAAAGGGGGCGGAGGTCGGGCTGCCTTCTGAGAATTCGTAGGCGAGTGAGTAAACCTCCACTAACATCCGTTCTATTGGCCAACGTGCAATCATTGGAAAACAAAATGGATAATATACGATCAAGACTATCCTACCAACGGGACATTAAAACTGCAATAACTTGTGTTTCACAGAGTCGTGGATGAACGACGACACGGATAATATAGAGCTGGCGGAATTTTCCATGCATCGGCAGGACAGAGAAGATACGTCTGGTAAGACGAGGGGCAGGGGTGTGTGTCTTTTTGTCAATAACAGCTGGTGCGCAATGTCTAATATTAAATAAGTCTTGAGTATTGCTCGCCTGAGGTAGAGTGCCTTATGATAAGCTGTAGACCACACTATCTACCAAGAGAGTTCTCATCTATATTATTCGTAGCCGTCTATTTACCACCACAAACCGATGCTGGCACTAAGACCACACTCAACCAGCTGTATAAGGCCATAAGCAAACAAGAAAATCCTCATCCAGAAGCTTCCCTCCTAGTTGCCGGGGACTTTAATGCAGGCAAACTTAAGTCTGTTTTACCTCATTTCTACCAGCATGTCACATGTGCAACAAGAGGAAGATAAACTCTAGACCACCTTTGCTACACACACAGAGATGCATACAAAGCTCTCCCTCGCCCTCCATTTGGCAAATCTGACCATAATTCTATCCTCCTGATTCCTGCTTACAAACGACAACTAAAGCAGGAAGTACCAGTGACTCCCCCATATCAGAAGTGGTCAGATGTAGCGGATGCTACGCTACAGGACTGTTTTGCTAGCACAGACTGGAATGTGTTCCGGGATTCATCCAATGGCATTGAGGAATATACCACCTCAGTTATCGGCTTCATCCATAAGTGCATCGACGTCGTCATCCCCACAGTGACCGTACGTACATATCCCAACCAGAAGCCATGGATTACAGGCAACATCCGCATCGAGCTAATTGCTAGAGCTGCTGCTTTCAAGGAGCGGGACACTAATCCGGACACTTTAGGAAATCCCGCTATGCCCTCAGACGAACCATCAAACAGCGAAAGCATCAATACAGGATTAAGATTGAATACTACTACACTGGCTCTGACGCTCGTCAGAGCTATTACGGATTTCAAAGGGATATGCAGCCGCAAGCTGCCCAGTGACGCGAGCCTACCAGACGAGCTAAATGCCTTTTATGATCACTTCAAGGAAAGCAACACTGAATCATGCATGAGAGCACCAGCTGTTCCGGACGATGGTGTGATAACGCTCTCGGTAGCCGATGTGAGCAAGACCTTTAAACAGGTCAGCATTCACAAAACCGAGGGGCCAGATGCATTACCAGGATGTGTACACAAAGCATGCATGGACCAACTGGCAAGTGTCTTCACTGAAATTTGCAACGTCTCCCTGACCAAGTCTGTAATACCTTCATGTTTCAAGCAGACCACTATTGTCCCTGTTTCCAAGGAAGTGAAGGTAACCTGCCTAAATGATTACTGCCCCATAGCACTCACGTCGAAAGCCATGAAGTGCTTTGAAAGGCTAGTCATGGCTCACATCAACAGCATCATCCCGGATACTCTAGACCCACTCCAAATCGCATACCGCCACAACAGATCCACCAATGACACAATCTAAATCGCACTCCACACTGCCCTTTCACACCTGGAAAACAGGAACACCTGGACAAAAGTCAATGAATGCAGCGTTCAACACCATAGTGCCCACAAATCTCATCACTAAGCTAAGGACCCTGAGACTAAACACCTCCCTCTGCAACTGCATCCTTGACTTCCTGACGGGCTGCCCATAGGTGGTAAGGGTAAGCAACAACACGTCTGCCATGCTGATCCTCAACACTGGGGTCCCTCAGGTGCGTGTGCTTAGTCCCCTCCTGTACTCCCTGTTCACCTACGACTGCATAGCCAAACACGACTCCAACACCATCATTAGGTTCGCTGACGACATAACAGTGGTAGGCCTGATTACAGACAACGATGAGACAGCCAATAGGGAGGAGTTTAGAGACCTGGCAGTGTGGTTCCAGGACAACAACCTCTCCCTCTCTCTCTACAGACATACAGTTGAAGTCGGAAGTTTACATACACTTAGGATGGAGTCATTAAAACTTGTTTTTCAACCACTCCACAAATCTTGTTAACAAACTATTGTTTTGGCAAGTTGGTTAGGACATCTACTTTGTGCATGACACAAGTAATTTTTCCAACAATTGTTTACTGACAGATTATTTAACTAATAATTCGCTGTATCACAATTCCAGTGGGTCAGAAGTTTACATACACTAAGTTGACTGTGCCTTTAAACAGCTTGGAAAATTCCAGAAAATTAGGTCATGGCTTTAGAAGCTTCTGATAGGCTAATTGACATCATTTGAGTCAATTGGAGGTGTACCTGTGGATGTATTTCAAGGCCTACCTTCAAACTCAGTGGCTCTTTGCTTGACATCATGGGAAAATCGAAAGAAATAAGCCAAGACCTCAGAATAGAAATTGTAGACCGCATGTCTGGTTCATCCATAGGTGCAATTTACAAACGCCTGAAGGTACCACTTTCAGCTGTACAAACAATAGTCAGCAAGTGTAAACACCAAGGGACCACGCAGCCGTAATACCGCTCAGGAAGGAGACGCATTCTGTCTCCTAGAGATGAACGTACTTTGGTGTGAAAAGTGCAAATCAATCCCAGAACAACAGAAAAGGACCTTGTGAAGATGCTGGAGGAATCAGGTACAAAAGTATCTATATCCACAGTAAAACGAGTCCTATATCGACATGAAAGGCTGCTCAGCAAGGAAGAAGCCACTGCTCCAATACCGCCATGAAAAAGCCAGACTATGGTTTGCAACTGCACATGGGGACAAAGATCGTACTTTTTGGAGAAATGTCCTCTGGTCTGATGAAACAAAAATAGAACTGTTTGGCCATAATGACCATTGTTATGTTTGGAGGAAAAGGGGGAGGCTTGCAAGCCGAAGAACCCCATCCCAACCGTAAAGCACGGGGGTGGCAGCATCATGTTGTGGGGGTGCTATGCTGCAGGAGGGACTGGTGCTCTTCACAAAATAGATGGCATCATGAGGAAGATAATTATGTGGATACATTGAAGCAACATCTCAAGACATCAGTCAGGAAGTTAAAGCTTGGTCGCAAACGGATCTTCCAAATGGACAATGACCCCACGCATACTTCCACAGTTGTGGCAAAATGGCTTAAGGACAACAAAGTCAAGGTATTGGAGAGGCCATCACAAAGCCCTGACCTCAATCCTATAGAAAATTTGTGGGCAGGACTGAAAAAGCTTGTGCGAGCCAGGAGGCCTACAAACCTGACTCAGTTACACCAGCTCTGTCAGGAGGAATGGGCACAAATTCACCCAACTTATTGTGGGAAGCTTGTGGAAGGCTACCCGAAACGTTTGACCCAAGTTAAACCATTTAAAGGCAATGCAACCAAATACTAATTGAGTGTATGTAACCCTCTGACCCACTGGGAATGTGATGAAAGAAATAAAAGCTGAAATAAATAATTTTCTCTACTATTATTCTGACATTTCACATTCTTAAAATTAAGTGGTGTTCCTAACTAACCTAAGACAGGGCATTTTTTACTAGGATTAAATGTCAGGAATTGTGAAAAACTGAGTTTAAATGTATTTGGCTAAGGTGATTGTAAACTTCCGACTTCAACTGTATCTCCATTACCTCTCTACAGACATATCTCCATTACCTCTCTACAGACATAACTCCATCATCTCAACACAGACATAGCTATATAAAGTAACAGTCACCTTGTTGATCTGACGTAGCCTCTTGGATGGGGATACAATGACCTCAAATGAGGGATGGAGAAGGGTTGTGTGGAGGGAGGAAGGGATTGATGGAGGGTTGGAGGGAAGAAAAGATTTGTGGATGGATGGATGGAGGGAGAAAGGGATGGATGGAGGAAGGGATGGATGGAGGGTTGGAGGGAAGGTTGGAGGGATGAAGGGATGGAGAGAGGGATGGAGGGAGGAAGGGATGGAGGGAGAAAGGGATGGAGGGTTGGAGGGAGGAAGGGATGTTTGGAGGGATGTGTGGAGGAAGGGATGGATGGAGGGTTGGAGGGAGTAAGGGATATGTGGAGGGATGGAGGGAAGAAGGGATGTATGGAGGGATGGAGGGAGGAAGGGATGGATGGAGGG
>QNTS01003991.1:14361-54891 GCA_003317085.1 Hucho hucho
CTTGCTGATGGAAGGAGGTTTTCACTCAAAATCTCACGATACATGGCCCCATTCATTCTTTCCTTTACACGGATCAGTCGTCCTGGTCCCTTTGCAGAAAAACAGCCCCAAAGCATGATGTTTCCACCCCCATGCTTCACAGTAGGTATGGTGTTCTTTGGATGCAACTCAGCATTCTTTGTCCTCCAAACACGACGAGTTGAGTTTTTACCAAAAAGTTCTATTTTGGTTTCATCTGACCATATGACATTCTCCCAATCCTCATCTGGATCATCCAAATGCTCTCTAGCAAACTTCAGACGGGCCTGAACATGTACTGGCTTAAGCAGGGGGACACGTCTGGCACTGCAGGATTTGAGTCCCTGGCGGCGTAGTGTGTTACTGATGGTAGGCTTTGTTACTTTGGTCCCAGCTCTCTGCAGGTCATTCACTAGGTCCCCCCGTGTGGTTCTGGGATTTTTGCTCACCGTTCTTGTGATCATTTTGACCCCACGGGGTGAGATCTTGCGTGGAGCCCCAGATCGAGGAAGATTATCAGTGGTCTTGTATGTCTTCCATTTCCTAATAATTGCTCCCACAGTTGATTTCTTCAAACCAAGCTGCTTACCTATTGCAGATTCAGTCTTCCCAACCTGGTGCAGGTCTACAATTTTGTTTCTGGTGTCCTTTGACAGCTCTTTGGTCTTGGCCATAGTGGAGTTTGGAGTGTGACTGTTTGAGGTTGTGGACAGGTGTCTTTTATACTGATAACAAGTTCAAACAGGTGCCATTAATACAGGTAACGAGTGGAGGACAGAGGAGCCTCTTAAAGAAGAAGTTACAGGTCTGTGAGAGCCAGAAATCTTGCTTGTTTGTATGTGACCAAATACTAATTTTCCACCATAATTTGCAAATAAATTCATTAAAAATCCTACAATGTGATTTTCTGGATTTTTTTTCCTCATTTTGTCTGTCATAGTTGAAGTGTACCTATGATGAAAATTACAGGCCTCTCTCATCTTTTTAAGTGAGAGAACTTGCACAATTGGTGGCTGACTAAATACTTTTTTTCCCCACTGTATATGTAAGATGTTTAAATAAAGAGCAAAATGATTGATTATTATTACATTATTATTCGTGCCCTGGTCCTATAAGAGCTCTTGGTCACTTCCCACGAGCCGCGTTGTGACAAAAACTCACACTCATTCTTATGTTTAATAAATGTATCGTGTAGTGTGTGTGTGGCAGGCTTACAATGATGGCAAAAAAACAACATTTGAGAGTGCGCTGACCCTGGTGCTAGAGGGGGTAGAGGTTGAATGTTTTAAGGGGTCCGGACAATAAAAAGTTTGGGAACAACTGATGTAGACTAACCTACCCGCACAGCCTACCCACACTATCTGTGAGCTGTTGGCTAGTGCGCATGTGCCAAGACTAGAGCAGGCACAATTTCTATTTAACAAAACAGTTTGTGACAAAACTATCGGTAGAGTTGAAAATGCGATGTAAACACATTGAAAATTAAATGTTTATCTCAGTCCATGAAAACATAAGTGAAGAAGTACATTTTGTGTGCACTACGTCAGTTTGGTGGAAAGACACCACTGGTAATAAAATGTGCATATTTTCTTCATGCGGATTTTAGAATATTCACATGAAAATCTGTTGCCAATCGGATTTGGAAACCTAGCTACTGCTAAACAATATGAGTAGTGTAGGTAACCTATAGGAGGATAGCTCTCCACGAGGTGGGTTGGGCATGAAATGACAGCAAGCTTTACAATACTGAGCCATGCTAACAGACAAGTGGGGCTGCAGGTAGCCTAGTGGTTAGAGCGTTGGGCCAGTAACCGAGAGGTTGCTAGATTGAATCCCTGAGCTGACAAGATAAAAATCTGTTGTTCTGAACAAGGCAGTTAACCCACTGTTCCTAGGCTGTAATTGTAAATAAGAATGTGTTCTTAACTGACTTGCCTAGTTAAATAAAGGTAAAATGGATTTGTACAGGGCAATTCCACGGTGATGCTGAGATTCATATTTTTCACTTTAAAATGTTGTGGTTAATTTCTGTATTATCAAATGAGAGAAACTTATCACACAGTTATTCTTCAACTATATCTTTATTCACTTATTAATAAGGAAAGCTTGTCACACCACACACATAAGTGAATGATGTGAGTGCACTACAATAACGATGGCTGGTCGACAAACCACCCTCAGATGATTCGTTGAGAGCCCCGACACAAAGGATACAAAGATCTTTTATAGCAAAGATACACCCCCTTAGTCTACATGACAAACAACAGATGTGTGGATTGGGTCACAAGGTTAGGATTTGTATGAAAGAAATTAATAATTCACAGTAGACAGTATGTGCTGTAAAGACTGTTCTCATTGTGTGGAAACCAGGGTCTGGCCCCCAAAACAAGGTTCCCCTCATCATTATCCATACCCGAGCCATCTCCACCCTGGTACCTCCCGGCACACAAACACCAACTCATGCTATGGAATGCGGTCTTTTAGGTTATCACCAAAGGCATCGTAAATCTACTGTCAGCATTAAGTCTCCCAGAGACCCAATTCAGAAGACCACGCACAGATGAGTGTTCTAAGAACCCTATGATTGCAAATGGTTAAAAGTAGTCCTTGTGCATAGAGTTGTATGGTTTGTTTCATACATTTTAAAGTGAATAATCTTAGTGTCGGCATCACTCTGTTACCATGGAATTGCCCTACAGCTCGGTTCAGTCCTACATTCTGTGTTATCACTTACAGCGAGCTCCAAAAGTATTGGGACAGTGACATTTTTGTTGTTGTTTTGGCTCTGTACTCCAGCACTTTAGATTTGAAATGATACAATGACTATGGAGGTTAAAGGGCAGACTGTCAGCTTTAACTTGAGGGTATTTTCATCCATATCAGGTGAACCGTTTAGAAATTACAGCACTTTTTGCACATAGTTCCAAAAGTATTGGGACAAATTCACTTATGTGTATTTAAGTTGTCAAAAGTTTAGTATTTGGCCCATATTCTTAGTACAAAATGACAAAGTGTGAAAAATGGGTGTAAGTAAGTACATTTTACAACATCTTGATGTAAAATCTTGTTTATTGCTCTTTGTATTACAGTAGTTTGTAGAAAAAGACACATAGGTTAAGCAGATTGATTTGAGCCCAGGTCTCCACAGGAGAAAAATTTTCCTGCACATTATCAACATCATCACCACTGTCTCAGTCTTAATTTGAATAAATGCTATGGTCACTGCATAGTACCTATACCTGGTTTCTGTCTTTCTCTCCCTTGTGGCATAACTTTTATCGTCTTCGTTTATTGGTCCCTACAGCTCCGTTTTGTCCTTCCTGGCAGCACACCTGAAGCCCAGGTTATCAGAAGCCGAGTCCGGAGTGTTCCCCATCCTGTAGAAACACAGAAACAAAACACAGTCCCATTTCAACACCCACACTTTCCAAGTAAAGTAACAGCAACTGATCCCCAAACCCTCATTCTATACATTGAAAACCGAAAGGTTACTGGATCGAATCCCAAGTCGACAAGGTAAAAATCTGTCGTTCTGCCCCTGAGCAAGGCATTTAACCCCCAACAACTGCTCCCTGGGAGCCGATGAAGTGGAGGTTGATTAAGACAGCCCACCGCACCTCTCTGATTCAGAGGGGTTGGGTTAAATACAGAAGACACATTTCAGTTGAATACATTCAGTTGGACAACTGATTAGGTATCCCCCTTTCCGTGACTTGGGGGTGAAATATATCACATTTCTTAATTTTTTAAAACTGGTATTTCAACACCTGCCGAATAGAAACCTCAAATGGCCCTACTCCTGAAAAAATTAATTGGGCCGGATAAACTGAAGTGGACTCGGCCCGGGTACCATTAGCCGGAGCTCGGGGGTACTGTGATTCTGACGGACTCGGGAAGAGCTCGGCCTGCATGAACCCCCTTGAGTCCGAGTCCATGCAGAGTCCCCCGAGTCTCGGATTAGGCCCGAGCCCAGCGTGTTGACTGGATACAGTATGCCACAAGACCCCAACATGCTTTGGTGCGCTCTGCCAGCTGTTGTTTGCCAAGCTGAATCATGCAAACCCTGCTGGAAAAGAGAATTCCTCAAATTTGTAAATAATTGTAATGTTTCTAGTATATTATATGCAATGGGTGCATAAGACATCCCGACCAGATTTCAAAACAGTAAAATATGTCTTATCACGTCGTATGCCCACTGGGTAAGCTTCGCATTTTATGTTAGTTTTTACAACTGAAAAGAATGTATAAACTCCCAGCAATTTCATGGGAGTTAATGGGAGTCACCCTGAGGAAGGCACAGTGATGCCAAAACGTTGGTAAATACCCATTAAATTGCTGGGAGTTTATACATAGAGTGTGCGACTTTCTTTATTTTGATAGTTTATAGTTTGTTCGCCGTTAGTCAGCACCTCCACACAAACTATTATTCTGGGTGTGCGCCAGCTCATGTTTTTTAATCTAGTTTTTACAACTGACTCATAATCAGATCTCTCTATCCCAGTCCAGCCCATCATTTATGAGTAACATAAACTGGCCCTGGAGCAGTTACTAATCAAGTCAGAGAATAACTACAAGATTAAACATCGACAGGAAGAACAATAGAGTAAACGTTCACTTGCCTGGTCGTGATCCGAGCCTTGTGATTGGCTGATCCATCTTCCGTGTCAATCCAGGAACCACCACGCAGCACGAACATTGGTTGTCCTCCAGGGAAGGGTGTAGATGTCCACTCCCATGCATTTCCCATCATGTCATACAGTCCTGAGGGAGGGGACAGAGAGACAAACTGATGACCAATTCTAAATGGACCCCTCGCCCATTGTCCTATGTCAGTGGAGTCACTCCTACGTGACTTTTGTCCAGGCAGAATCATTGCGCTGTCACTACTCCTGGCCACTACACCATACTCTACTCCTGGCCACTACTCCTATACACTACTCCTGGCAACTACTCCCTAAACACTACTCCCTATACACTACTCCTGGCCACTACTCCCTATACACTACCCCTTGCCACTACTACCTATACACTACCCCTGGCCACTACTCCCTATACACTACCCCTGGCCACTACTCCTATGTAGATCTGAAAGAATTGGATATGGATCAAGAATATGGTGATGCTCTGATTCTCCCTTTGCTAAGCTGGGTGGAAGGCTGTATAAATGGATATTTACCAAAACTGTTCTGAGGAGGGAAAGCAGTGACAGGGGCGATACCATGGTAACCGTCCTCTGCTGTGTCTCCATCAGGGAACAGGCCCTGAAACACACATACAGAACACATCAGGATAATAATGTAATGTCTCATTTATAACAGGTCGTTATCAATATAACGTCACAAAAGCGAGGGGCAAGGAGACCCCCCAGCTCCACTAAAACTATTGACAACTACGTGCCGTTTTCAAGGGATTGTTAAATAAATGTTATAGGCTAACTATTTAGGTGGGAATTGTGAAGCAAAAGTCCCAACTTTAAATCTTCATCATACTTCTTCTTATTACTATTATTCTGCACGCTACTCCTCTTACACCGTTTAAGATAGTAATGCCATTCAAACTTTAAAATGTGCAGACTGGAATAGTGTGGTTGCATACAATGTTTTATATTATTTATACTTTTTAAACTAAATTTTTTTGTCATTTTTTTGTCCATCATCATTCACTTTAATTTTACTTTTGAAAAAAGCTCCCCATTGTGACATCATCACTTCAAACTTCCACTCACTGTAAATGCAATAAATCAGCAACTTTGACCACTTTGCTAAACACAAGTTAGAGGGTATGACATCTTCCTCTAGTTCTCTACTATTCAAATCTGAAATAAGAACTGAATTATCTGGTTCCGATCAAACGTTACAGCTGTATAAGTGACCGCATCAACAACATTTTCTGTAACTTTTTAATGTAACTTATAAACAACTGACATTTTGACCACTTTCTGAACAAGTTAGACAAAAAAGTTAAGGTTATGACATCTTTGTCTACTTTTCTGTTATTCAAATCTGGAACAGAAATATCTTGTGCAGATCTAACAATATAGCTGTTTTAGTAACCGCATCAACAACGTTGTCTTAATTTTCTCAAACAACTGCCATTTTGACCACTTTAGACAAAAACTTAGGAGGGTATGACACCTTGGTCTACTTCTCTGCTCTTCAAATCTGAAATAAGAACAGAAATATCTACTACCAATTTAGAGTTACAGCTGTTTTAGTAACCATATCAACTATTAAGTGCTATGGAACTTTTCAGAACTTTCAATTTATAACAATGGGGGAGCACATTCTAAGCATGAGACAATTACTTTTGACAATAATCCGCTACCTTGACCACTTTTCTCAACAACTCGTCCTATACAACAACTTAAAAGGGTAACTTCCACAATGCCTCCTTGTCATCTATACTCTTATCACACTTTCCATATATACTGTGGTATTTTAGTAGGAGACTGTATAACAGTGTAGTAGGCTAGTCTGAGTGTAGTTATTTGTGATGACATAGGTAATCTAACTGCCCCACATTCCAAAGTAATAAGGCTGATAGTGTAGTCTATCAATTGTGAGATCCATTTGGCATGCTAGCTAAGCAAACAACATGTTTCATTTAGCTTGCTTCATCAGAGATTATGCTTTTGGAAAGAGCTTGACATCGGCAAGTCCTCGTCCTGGTAAAGTTGTCAGTCGGACTGCTGTCATCACCACTACAGAATGCAAGCAAATCAAACAATATTTGGATATAGACATCTATACCGAAGAAAAAAATGTACGCGACATGCAACAATTCCAACAATTTTACTGAGTTACAGTTCATATAGTGGCGCAGTGGTCTAAGACACTGCATCTCAGAGCAAGAGACATCACTGCAGTACCTTCGAATCCAGGCTGCATCACATCTGTCTGTGATTGGGAGTACCATAGGGCAGCGCACAATTGGCCCAGTGACAAAACTGCACATTTTAGAATGGCCTTTTATTAACCCCAGCACAAGGTACACCTGAGTAATGATCGTGCGGTTTAATCAGCTTCTTGATATGCCACACTTGTCAGGCGGATGGATTATCTTGGCAAAGGAGAAATGCTCACACTAACAGGGATGTAAACAAATTTGTGCACAGAATTTGATCGAAATCATCTTTTTGTGCGTATGGAACATTTCTGGGATCTTTTATTTCAGCTCTGCTTGATAAGCAGATGATATTACAACCAAATATTTAACATTTATTTAAAAATGAAAACTGCACACAGTTGTCAATGGTTTTTGCAGAGCTGCGAGTCTCCTTGTCCCCCAGCAGGCAAATCAAACACTCTGCACCTTATTGTGACGTTTTATTGATAACGACCTATACTGCTATGTGATGTAACCTTACTGATGATTTAAGTCACAGTACAAGGGATACTAATTGTAAACACTTTATAAATCATGAATAAAATATTTTTGAGCAAATCCTAACATGGAAACTTGTGTAGGATGTAGGTTATGTAAGTTTTAACTTTGGCATTAGAACACAAGAACCAAAATATATTTTTAAAGAATTACTGAGAAGGTTGAGAAGAACGTTAGAATGTTCATTTTAGGATGGTGAATGTGATGTTATTCGTCTGACCTGCCACAGGTTGGAGCGGTTGGCCTGGAATTTGTTTCCCCAGGGATACGTTCTACCTGGAGGGAAGAAGGGGTTCTGTTATCAACATGGAATGGAGGAGGGCTGTTATCCATGAATGGCTATTTATTAGAAGCCTAATTAAAAACACTTAACAAGACTTAGAATTCTAATTCCATGGGTTCTTATTCTATGGTGAGATATGTGGCTTATTCTTTGCGGAGATCCACCCCCAGCCTCAGTAGGCATTATAATAAAGACAATCCCACTACAATAAAAAAAAAAAAAAGCCCCACTCACCCTGCAGGCCCCCGCGCGCAGCCCACTCCCACTCCTCCTCGCTGGGCAGCCTCCTGCCCCTCCAGCTGCAGAAGGCCTGGGCATCGTTCCAGCTCACCTGGACCACTGGGGAGTCCAGATGCTCCCGGATCCCAGAACCAGGACCTGCAGGCTGGACAAACACATGGAGAGGAGTCAGGTAGTCCAGATATACAGTCGGAAGTTTACATACACCTTAGCCAAATACATTTAAACTCAGTTTTTCACAATTCCTGACATTTAATCCTAGTAAAAATTCTGTTTTAGGATCACCACTTTATTTTAAGAATGTGAAATGTCAGAATAATAGTAGAGAGAATGATTTATTTCAGCTTTTGTTTCTTTCATCACATTCCCAGTGGGTCAGAAGTTTACATACACTCAATTAGTATTTGGTAGCACTGCCTTTAAATTGTTTAACTTGGGTCAAACGTTTTGGGTAGCCTTCCACAAGCTTCCCACAATAAGTTGGGTGAATTTGGCCCATTCAGGCCCTGACAAGGCTGGTGTAACTGAGTCAGGTTTGTAGGCCTCCTTGCTTGCACACACTTTTCAGTTCTGCCCACAAATTGTCAATAGGATTGAGGTCAATACCTTGACTTTGTTGTCCTTAAGCCATTTTGCCACAACTTTGGAAGTATGCTTGGGGTCATTGTCCATTTGGAAGACCCATTTGCGACCAAGCTTTAACTAAATGACTGATGTCTTGAGATATTGCTTCAATATATCCACATAATTTTCCTGCCTCATGATGCCATCTATTTTGTGAAGTGCACCAGTCACTCATGCAGCAAAGCACTTCATTACCTGCCTCCAAAACACCCGCTCGACTGGCATCCACCAAGGTGCTGACTTCAGGGGGAAAGGAAAGTTGATCATTATCACAATTCGGAAGGAAAAACAAACCCCCCCAAAAAACAAATTACATATCACCTATCAGTGTGAGAGAAGTTTTATATGAAATGCAGAAGTGACTTTCAACACACCTCTATTTTCTCTGTCACTTTGCTCTTCAGCTCTTCAGACACAAAGTCCTGGAACACAAAACTCCAGCCGAAGGTCTCCGCTTCAGTCTTGTATTTCTGTGCCCTGACAAACTCCCTGGGATGAAGACAATAAAACACTTCAATATTCTCAGTTTCCAGTGTCAACTAGTGTACCCAAATACAACCGACCAAGCATAGATATGGGGGCCCATGCCAAATCTTTTTAGTCTCCTGAGGGAGAAAAGGTGTTGTCGTGCCCTCTTCACGACTGTCTTGCTCTGTTTGGACCATGATAGTTTGTTGGTGATGTGGACACCCAGGAACTTGAAACTCTCAACCCGCTCAACTACAGCCCTGTCGATGTGAATGGGGGCGTGTTCGACCCGCCTTTTCCTGTAGTCCACAATCAGCTCCTTTGTCTTGCTCACGTCTGGGGAGACTTTGTTGTCCTGACACCACAATGCCAGGTCTCTGACCTCCTCCCTATAGGCTGTCTCATTGTTATCGGTGATCAGGCCTACCACTGTTGTGTCGTCAGCAAACTTAATGATGGTGTTGGAGTCGTGCTTGGCCACGCAGTCGTGGGTGAACAGAGAGAACAGGAGGGGACTAAACACGCACCCCTAAGGGGCCCCCGTGTTGAGGATCAGCGTGGCAGATGTGTTGTTGCCTACCCTTACCACCTGGGGGCGGCCCGTCAGTAAGTCCAGTGAGATTGCGTCATCTGTGGATGTGTTGGGGCGGTATGCGAATTGGAGTGGGTCTAGGGTTTCCGGGATGATGGTGTTGATGTGAGCCATGACCAGCTTTTAAAAGCACTTCATGGCTACCGAAGTGAGTGCTACGGGGCGGTAATCATTTAGGCAGGTTACTTGGGCACAGGGACAATGGCGGTCTGCTTGAAAGTGGGTGATTACAGTCTCGGTCAGGGAGAGGTTGAAAACGTCAGTGAAGACACTGCCAGTATGTCCGCGCATGCTCTTAGTACACTGGTAATCCGTCGGGCCCCGCAGCCTTGTGAATGTTTAAATTTACATTTTGGTCATCCAACAGATGCTCCTATCCAGAGCATTCAACAGCAACATACAGTATCACAGTCATAACAAGAAAATAAAAAATATTACTGAGAATGATATTGTAGTTAAAGTAGTCTGTCGGTTTATTCTGTAGGTTGACTACTTTGAACAACATCACTGCCCGTTTTAAAGCTTTTTTAAAAACCTAACATAAGTCCATGTGACAGATGGGATCAATAATAAATATTCTATGTTGCAATTTTCCATTGGTTCCTCGTTCCTATATTAAATGGATAAAAACATTACCCTTGTGATATAATCCTTACTTCCTTGAGAATGTATGTGAAATTGAAGTTTGGCCATAGTATCAATTACCAAAAAGAAACTACCGAAAATGAACCTGATTTCAATGTCAGGAAAAAACGTATTTTCAACGTCCAGAAAATACATATTTTCAGTTTTTTCAATACTTAAAATGAACCCAACTTCAACGTCTGGAAAATAAGTATTTTATACATCCTTTCAACGTAATTTTGCTTACTGGGAAGTATCATCCTCGCTGTATCAAAGTCAGTTACCTGAAGTCAGAATTAGTGACGGGATATTTATCGATTCTGAATGGATCGACTGTCACTTCTTTCGTGGGTGATTCTCCATCCCTGCCGTCGGCTGAGTTCGTCCCCATCGTCATCTTTCCTCCTGGAATTTGCACCATTCCTTCATCGTCTGCAGAGTCAATGATTTACAGTTGTGAAGCTGTATCTGTTGTATTATTTCATTGTGCCGAAAAAGTTGATTAGCATCAGTGAATGTTCCTTACCTGCGATGCAAGACAGAGCGGAGAGGCACAAAATAAGTACTATTCTGAGCTTCATGGTTATAAATTGATAAGGCGATCGTGTTTTCATAAACTAGTGGAATGTGCAGGTCCAGGGTAAGTACGTTCATGTACTTTGAGAACCATAGATCAACGCTCTCTAAGTAGCCATTGTTTTATGTAAATATACTTCTTCGGCTTTACACTGAACCCTGAAACAATTACAGTCGGACTATTTTCACTGATGGACAGGAAACTGTGGTCCGACTGAAAAAACAGTTCCCCTTGGAAACAACTTTGTTGAAACGTTGACCCACTTGTGCATCATTTCCATATATAGTTAGCCTAAAGCGTGTTAGCGTTAAATTAATCAGGAATTTTGTGTAAATCTGACTTGCCTTTCTCGTCCTGCTTGGACAACAAAGTTCCATAACTTTAGTCAACGTTTGGTATGGAATCACGGTTGTAATCTATTGGAAAAATGCAGATGGTTCCCTCTCGGCTTGTTCCGTTTGCGTTTTGCAACAGAATCGGCGTAATCTGCCTTCATTATAAATATTTCTGATCCCAGGCTAACATCCTCCTGTCCTAGGCTGGATTTCCCAAAAGCATCATAATATTACAATAAAATTAATTCCATTGAAATTAAATGAACGAACGATGATTTTAGTGCTACGATGCTTTTGGGAAAACAAGCCCTGGTCTGGGCATCATATCTGCCATCTACAGGAGGAGGTTGAAGCTGCACTCACTGCACGATCAAGTTAAACTGTAAGTAACAATAAGCTAAGTCTACACGTTTTTATGATCGAAATGAATACTTGAAGATTGACAGTTGGACTTTTGTGAGCCTAACTTGACACCCATTCAGTGCTCTTCTCATCACCTGCCCCCAACAACAGCCAACATGCCCCGTTTCCTACTGTCAAAGCCAAGAGGAGACGGCCATCATGACGACAGAAGAGTAAGTATATCTGAAGTTGGCATCATCATACACGAGATCAGGCCTACATGTTTGTTATTTATTTCCATTAGATGTCAGGCCTTTGCTTATCTATGATTTCATCATACCAAAGACAATAATGCAATGAAAAGTTATGGAATCATCACTAGAGTGGAATATCCATGGGGTAACGATGGTATCAGTCTGATGTATTAGGCAACACTAGTCTTTGCCCAGTGGGCTGTTACATTTCCCCAGCCTATATTTTCTCTCCTCCAAACGATGTGTCGCCATATCATGTGATAATTTCTTTCTATTTTTATTGTAGGGTTCACCTACAGGTACTGCTGTCTGCCTTGACCTCCCAGGTGTCCCATCCAGAGAACATGGAAGAGAACACCCTGATTATTTTCCGGAAGGACGTACTCCGCTCTGCCACCAAGGCATTCAGCTGGCAACGATTCAACCTCAGAGGTTCAATGTGAGGGGTCAGTCGACCAACATGGTCAAACACAGGAGTTCCTTCAGCTGTTGATGGCAGCCATCCGAGACTGTTGTTTGTTCCAGGGGCCAGACCAAAGAAAAAGTCTAGTATTGGACTAGAATGGTAAATTGCTTCTTTTGTAAGACCGCACTGTTTATATGTTCAAATATGACACTTTCTATCTAGTGCTAGAACTCTGTCCTGTTGTATCACTTTCTATCTAGTCCTAGAACTCAGTCCTGTTGTATCACTTTCAGTGTAGTCCTAGCAGAGTGAACTATAAGGTCCTATATGGTATATTACTACATAGCTAGGTGGCCTCTTATGCGCAATCCATAGTAAACCCTCACCCCCCCAAAAAAATCGGGCAATATTTTAATATGGTGGTATTAACTTGTATCATGTTTTAGCGTGGGATAATGTACAGGCTGGTGGGGAGCATGATCAGCGTCTGAGTGGTGAGATATGGCCCCACTTCCTGTCCAGGAGAACGTTTGACATGGTCTGTGGTCTTCCGTCTGCTCCTGTGGCCCTAGGTGAGATAACACATCAGGAAATACGAGCCAGGCTATGGTTTATGTGTTCTTTGCCGTATATATTGGTTTGTGTTTGTAGCCTGAGCCCTGGGCTTGTATTCAGATAGCTTCTCAGACTAGGAGTGCTGATCTTGGACCAGGTCCTCCCTGTACATACAGGTAACTTCAAAAATAAAGAAACGCCAACATAAAGTGTCTTAATAGGGCATTAGACCACCACAAGCCAGAACAGCTTCAGTGTACCTTGGTATAGATTCTACAAGTGTCTGGAACTCTGTTGGAGGGATGCAACACCATTCTTCCACAAGAAATTCCATAATTTGGTGTTTTGTTTGTGGTGGAAAAGGCTGTCTCAGGCTCCGCTCCAGAATCTCCCATAAGTGTTCAATTGGGTTGAGATCTGGTGACTGAGATGGACACAGCATATGGCTTACATTGTTTTCATGCTCATCAAACCATTCAGTGACCACTGGTGCACTATGGATGGGTCATTGTCATCCTATGGGGGCAAAGCCATCGTAGCAAAAATAATGGCCTCACCAGCATTATTATACATGACCCTAAGCATGATGGGATGTTAATTGCTTAATTAACTCTGAAAGCACCTGCTCTCAATATACTTTTTATCCCTCATTTACTCAAGTGTTTTCTTTATTTTGTCAGTTACCTGTATACTCTTATTCATTATGATCTAAAATGGACAACTGATCCTAGATCAGCACTCCTACTCTGAGATGCTTTGTGAATACAGGCCTGTGGCTTTGATTTGCATTGTGATATCTCATCATGTAATTCAAACCACAGCTCAAGGCGGCCACAACCCTGGAGAGTGAGGTCATGGAGGAAGAGTCTTCAATTCTGCGTCCGCTGGGGTCCTCAGCCCTGTCCAGACATGGGAGGAAAGGGAAAACATTGTGCGGTTTGCTGCGAGGGGCTATTTGGAGGTTTGGTTGTCATGTGGACCAGTAAGTATGTTTTGTACAATAACTGCTGAGTTGGGCCTAGTCACTTTTGACACAGCAGTGAGATAAAACCAGTTACAGTAATTACTTTTATGAGCTCAGTCTCTAGTGCATGTCCCTCGCTCTGTTGTTGTGTGTTGTCTTTTTTGTTGTGTTTAAACCAGATGAAAGAAGGACTGGCTACTCTGGGCTTGCTGGAGACATCCTGCTGTATTCAAGCAGATGTTCCTAGCCAGACCTATCTCCGCAGGAGACCTCCTCACGCTCTTCCCCGTGAACTTCTCAGCCCCCGGTAGTGATGAGAGAGAATAGCTGAGAACATAACGTATGGCTACTGGAGGGACTGGCTTATTGGGGTGGAGTGTAAGTAAAATGTCATATCTTCAATGCAACTGATTCATAATCAGGTTTAGGGGGTGTTTTTTAGTCCAGGACAAAGCTTAATCTGGGTCCTAGAAGCAGGCCTAATAGAGGAGATCAAGAACCAATCAAGGAGAGAATGTTTTTATGGAAACATCACCATCTCACCCACATTAAACCACAACACAGACCTCCAAATAAATGAACTTTAAGTCATTTGTATTTATTGAATGAATTGGAGCTCTTTATTCCATCATCTTAATGCCTATGTGTTCAGGTGCCTGAAGCAGGGGGGAAAAACACTTGGTTTCACACAAGTGCATACATTTAATATCATCTTCAAATTCTATCTACAATAACTGAAGTCCTATAGTTTGTTTTCATAGAACCTGTCAAATTTCACAACTGTACAAGCTGCGATTGCTACATACATTTGACTTTCCAATGAATGATGCTATTGATTCTTGACGAATATAACTTATACACTGAGTGTACAAAACATTATTGACACCTGCTCTTTCCATGACCGACTGACCAGGTGAATCCAGATGAAAGTGCAACTCAATATTAGGAAGTCGTTCTTAATGTTTTGTACACTGTGTAAATGCTTCATAAACTTCAACTGTAGTATCCCATCTGAACTGAAAATATAACCTTTTTATAATCTCTTGTTTGTAAACAATATATTTGTAAAAGTAAAAAAAACAAACACTTATAGCCTCAAAACATGGTTAAAACTATAATGTTGATCTCAACGATGTTCAGTCCTTGCATCCATAGCTATGTATATTAATTTGAGAGTGGTTACATTTCTTTAGCCCTGGCCTCAGCTTTTTACCAAATCAGCGACGGGGCAAACACTTTGTTGTAGTTTGAAATGCAGATTGCCCCTTTAATCCACCATAAAGCTGCAGACAAACATGTATTACATGTCCCAATCATACTGCATTTTAGGTGACACACTTACAAATAGGATCAAAGGAGCATACCAAATTATACAGAAATAGCCAGTGATATACCAGTGCCATGCACATCAAAATAGTCTGACTACTGTATAGCCTAACTACAATTCAATCAGGTATTATGACCAATGTGCCTCTAGTACAGTGTCTGTCTCCATGATATCTGACTGTAGTCTCATGTTACACCAGAGAATCTCTTCCCATCCCATGTCCTTGGGTTCAATGAAGCGTGCAAAATATGCACATCCCCAACTTTCTACAAGTGCTGGCTGGTAAAATGACTGAACAAAGAGAGAACATGGCCCACAATATATAAAGCACTTCAGAGCTGCAATATACTAGGCTACATGCAGGACATTTATTCTGAGAATGGCTTTAACCCTCAAAATGACCAGAGAGCACAGTAGCACTGACCATGGCATGAGGGGGTTCATGAGAGGCTTCATGGGAGACTACCCCTACGGTCAGTAGAGGTCACAGTCCCCTTTCACACTGTCAGCGCCACTGAAGCGGTCAAGGATGGTCTGTGTTCATTTTCCCATTATGTTGTAAAGCTTGTCCGCCCCTAGTATCCTAGTGTGCTGTTATTGTTTTACCAAGGGTTTTAAGCAAACTACAACCGAGGGAACCTTTCTATGTTTAAAAAGGGCACTAGCAGAATAATTCTATTCCATACATTTATGGAATTTAATGTACTGAATTGGATAATCCATTCATGGACCCTCATGTTTGTTTACAACGTCCCCTAAGAAGCATATTTGTATGTTCTCATTATTGAAATACCCTGGCTAATTAGATCAATAAAATAAACAATATTGTGATAATTATTTAAGTGTGGTAGTATTCAACAGTAAAGAAAAAAAAAAAAGAGTCCATCAGATGTAATACAGTTAAGATCGGGTATTCCAGTTTTGCACAGTTCAGTGCATTCTCCTCTATCCTTAGCTTCTCCCCTTACAGTGGCACGTGCTCCTCCGTCAAAATGTCCCCAATGGAAGCCCCTCCCCGTAAGAGCTAGAGTAAATAGGCCCGGTGGGTGGCGCTATCTGGTGGCATGATGAGGTCACACAGGCTTAGCGCTGCCCCCATGTCTCTGGCCCCGCCCTTGGGGATGGAGAGATGGAGATCAGGCTGGCGAGAACATCGGGACAGTCCTCTGGGTCAGGAGACAGGGCGAAAAGTGGCGACGGAGGTGACGTGCCATCGTCATGGTTACCCAGGGGCGCCGCCGCCAACGGGTTCTGAGACGGGCAATGCTTGTTGTTGTTATTACTGTCCCTGCTGTCTTTCTCAGCCTCGTCTCCTTTCTCGGGACGGTTGTGGCCGTTGGCATTAAAGTAGGTCCAGTCGAGGCTCGGGTAGCGTCCCGACTGGGACATGGCTTGGAGCAGCTTGTCCATGGGGCTGGGACCTTCGTTAGGTCCTTGCTGGGTGGCCTCTTGACCGGTCTGGGCCGCCAAGCAGAGTAGCTGGGTGTGCTGGCGGAGCTGGGACAGCTCTTTCTCGGTGGCAGAATTCTGGCGCAGCAGCTCCTTGGTGCGCAGCGTGATGGCCAGCAGGCCCGACTGGCTCAGGATCTCTGCCGTGTTGAGGAAGCGCCGCTGACGCACCAACGAGCAGTCAGACAAGCAGTCGGACAGATCTACCGAGGTCTCTGGGGCCCAGCTGTCGGCGGAGGACGAGGAGGACGAGGTGGAGGAGGATGTTTGGGAGCTGATGACGGATGGGGAGTCAACACCGTTGGAGGGGGAGGGGGAGGGAGAGGGGCTGGGTTTGGAATGTTGGTGGCAGTAGTGACATCCCTGCTGGGTGGAGGAGGCAGGGCCACCCATGGAATGGTGAGGGAGGTGGGAGGAGGAGCTACAGCTGCTGCTGACTTTGTAATGGGATTGGGTTCTGCTCTCTTGCTGGTGGTGTTGGTGCTGCTGTGGTCGAGGATGAGTGGTGGTGGACACTGCTTCTCTCTTGTCCTCCATACACACCCTCTTGCTCCGGCTCTGGCCCTCTATGCTGCTCTCCTTCACATCCCCTGCACCCTCTCTGCCCTGCTCTGAGCCTTCCTTCCTCGGGTGGGGGGCAATGCGGGGGTAGGAGTTGAGGATGGGGAGATAGGAATTCTTGCTGGTATGGTTCTTGTTGCTTCTACTGCCCCCTTTCTTGGACTGGCCCTGTGGATCGGGCAGCTTGTTGGGGGCAGGGACGGGGGAGGGTACCCCTGGTTTTTGGATGAGTAGGAGCTGGGTGGGGGCCTTGGAACCAGACAGACTGTCCCATCCTCCCCCCCATGCCAGGGTTCTGTGCAGTAGTTGCTCTGGTCCAGACTATACCATCAGGAGGTTATAACCAGGGGTGTATTGTGACAGAAGACATGGGGATATGGTTATATTCACAGATCAGATTAAACAAACAGGAGCAGGAAGAGGATGAGGAAAGGATGCTTTGAACAAATTATTGTCCCTAGGGTAACCTCAAGACAATGCAACGCCTAACCAAACATTATGGTAATCTACAATGCTAACCAAAGTGTCTCACCGGTTTAACCACCAGGTTCTTGATGACGTAGATGGGGTTTTGCTCCACAAACGGGGGCATGTTGTGGCCCAGGGAGCTGCTACTGCTGTGGGCCCGGTGGTTCAGGGAGCTGCTACTGTTGTGGGCTCGGTGGGCCTCACTACGCTGGTCATCCAGATCATTCTGCACCGAGTCCGAGCCAGTCTCTGGGGATGAGGAAGAGGGGTGGAAGGAGGTGAGAGAGAGAGAGAGACAGAGAGTGAAAAGGGAGATAACAGTAAGAAGAAAGAAATAGAGAAAGAGTAAGAGATAGAGATAAAGGGAGAGAAACGAAAGAGGGAAGAGATTCCTCCTGTTGACACAGCCACTATATACATGAGTCATTTAACAGACGCTCCTATCTAGAGCGACTTACTTGGTGCAATTCATCTTAAGGTAGCTGGGTGAATGTATGATACCAGTATGACTCCTCTGATTCAGAGCGGTAGGGTTAAATGTGGAAGACACGTTTCGGTTGAATGCATTCAGTTGTGCAACTCACTAGGTATCCCCTTTCCTCCAGTACGTGCTATACGCAAACCCGCTGGTCCCAACGTTTTAATGACTCCATTTCCTGGTTGTAAACTGTTTTTTTTTTGTAGGGCCAAGACCATGAACTCATATTGGTACACAAATGAGCCCAATAATGGCAGTTGATTGAAAGGGTGAGCTTATTGCAGGCAAAGTGAGGGATACCCTTATCAGATATGGGCTGCTCACACAAAGTGACGGCATTAGGGCCAATATAACGCTGATAAACAAAGTCGCATCGGCCCAATATGGCCATGCTACATGGGATCAATATTTGAGCCTGCATTGGACCCACATCAGGGTTGGAGATAATTCTTAATTGAGTTGCGAATTTCTCTTTGATTCCATCCACACCCTACAGGAAGCAGAATTTGAATTAAATTAAAGAAAGTATAATTTAATTCAATGAAATTCAAATGGCTTATTTATTCTACACATCACCATAGTAATGTTTATTTTTTACAAGGTGTATGGTTACTAATACCATGTAGCATAAGGTTGAAATATTTCATTTTTACAACTCATCCTCCTAAAACTATTTTAAATAATTACAGTGGTCTGTAAATATGTTAAGATCATGTTGTGGGTTGTCTATAATAATTCCCTTAATGTAAAAAAATAAAATAAAAACTTTCCCAGAATAGTCAAACACTGCAGTATGGAAGGGAGCAATATAACATCTCTTTACAAAGAAAATACTGTTTGACACCTGTTATAATCAAACTAATATTTTAAATGGTATGTGTATTCTTTGCATGAATTGGTGGCATATCATTTTAATAAAAGATTTGTCAAATGAATGAGACTTTCATGTTTTACGTCTCAGTTGAATCGGTTTGTAATGCTTTGAATTTAATTCTACTTCCATCAATTCAAATTTAGCTTCCTGTGGGGTGTGGCCAATTCATAGAGTTGTGTAGAGAACACAACGTTGTATCTGTGCCATTATGTTGTCTGTAACATCACGGGCAGGGCCATTGAGGCTATCTCTATTTTAAAGCTGTCAATTTTTGTATTCTTTTGACGTTTGAAAAAGTGTAAAGCTAATATTGGTGACTTACCGCCACCAGCAGTAAATATTGTGTCATAACTTTTTTGTGGCCACTAGATGGCGGTCATATAGCTTAAAGCTATTTACAAACCATACGCAACCAAATTTAAAGAAGACAATACTCTGATCATTGGCTAATGGCTGCCAACTCATAGGAATCCTCACACAGTTGACTACTTTAAAATGGCCCTCAATGGCAGTGTCCATGCAAAATTAGTTATTTCCATGTAATGATCTCTATACATCTCTATGGGCCAATTCAAATTGACCCCAACCCTGGGCCACATAGTGCCAATGTTTGCTGGGGGACAAAAAGAGAATATCTCTTGTGGCCAAAAGTAGAGAGTTACTCACCAGAGTATCCCGAGTCTTTCTCTGAGTCCTTCTCCGAGTCAGACCGTGATATCCTCCCGTTCATGCCCATTCTCCTACCCTCCTGGTCTCTGTGAGTGCCACACTGGGATGCCCGCAGAGTGGCACTATTACTCTTATCCTTGGCATACTTAGAGGTGCCCTGGGGTACGCACTCAGGCCGCTCCCCAAAATGTGCCTGCTCCTTTGGCATCACGGACCTTCAGGGAGGAGAGCAGTGAGAAACATGTACACCGCAATGGGACCAGGTGTCCTCCTGATCAATTTGATGACTAATACTGGGCTACGTGGCTGGTTCAGCTATAACTCAGTAGAGTAAAGATGCTTTCACACATCCCTACTGTGATTTGGGCATGGAGGGCTAGTGTGTACAATGGAGAAAAGTACATGGTTGTTACCTCATAGTCCAAAAGAGGCGTATGAACTGAGGAACAAACTGGATGCGCAAGAGATATTCAGACACTCTTGGGGAGGACAAAAAATGCTTCTTTATTGCTAAAAAAAAAAGCAACACATTTCGACATTACAGCCTTCACCAGCATATACATGACAGCAGCTCCACTTTATATAACAGACCTGTGAACTAAATGATCCCCAGTTTATCACTATTAAAGCTCAACCTGAGGGTATCAGAATAGATATTTATGCTGGAATACCAACACGATAGAATAATGTCCCCAAGAGATTGATTGATTAAGGACATCAAATATAACTTTTTCATTAGCCTACATCTTACAGTTCCATCCGTTTATGAATCACGAATGTGGGGAGAAACGTGGGACACCATGTCCGTACCTCCTAATGGTCTAAGCTATTTGCTGTTGCCACATTTCTTTTAAAGGATATACAAACCTACATCCCCACAATGCACATCCAGCATGGCTTGAATAGCAAGTACTTGGAGTAAGCAGCGCTGAGTAAGGGCTCACATGTTTGCTATAAGCTGCTGTAACATGGCGTAGTCTATGAGTAAACACCCTAGGACCTGCACGCGGATGAGGGAGGAGTAACCTGATAAGATCATCTGTGGCTAGACAGGCTCTGTGCAAAGTACCTCCTCCAACCGTGTTATGTAATTGCTGGCTGGCAGTGGCACTATAGTTGCTACATAGAAATAACAACCCCCATTGACACGTGTGCACTATGCACAGAATGATATTTATCATCATCATAATATGAAAGCATTACCAAGTACACATAACAATTTAGTTTGTTTGTCAGGTCTGAAAACCATGGTTCACTCATTGTTTCCTTATCATAATCTAAACGATTAAACTCCCGAGTGGCGCAGTGGGTCTAAGGCACTGCAGCTCAGTGCTAGAGGCGTCACTACAGACCCTGGTTCGATTCCAGGCTGTATCACAACCGGACATGATGGGGAGTCCCATAGGGCGGCGCACAATTGGCCCAGCGTCGTCTGGGTTTGGCCTGGGTAGGCCATCATTGTAAATAAGAATTTGTTCTTAATAAAGATCTCTACAGATCGGTGTCGCACCCTTGGGACGGTTGCGCTAATGTTATTAGCATGACGTTGTAAGTAACAAGAAAATGTCCCAAGATATAGACATATCTTATATGGGCAGAAAGCTTCAATGATTGTTAATCTAACTGCACTGTTCAATTTACAGTAGCTATTACAGTGAAAACATACCATGCTATTGTTTGAGGAGAGTGCACAGTTATGTACTTGAAAATGTATATATTGACCAATTAGGCCCATTTGGGCAGACTAGATTTAACATAAATGCAATGGTTCATTGGATCAGTCTAAAACTTTGCACATACACTGCTGCCATCTAGTGGCCAACATTTTAATTGTGCCTAGAGTCCTTAATCAGATAATTGTCTTTCTCTTGCATTTCAAGATGATGAAATAAATATATATATATATATATATATATATATATATATATATATATATATATATATATATATATATATATATATATATATACACACAAGATAATACAAAGGAATTTTTTTTTAAGTGTGTGTATATATATATATATTTAAAATATATATATTTGTATTATCTTTTACCAGATCTAATGTGTTATGTTGTCCTACATTCATTTCACATTTCCACAAATTTCAAAGTGTTTCCTTTCAAATGGTATCAAGAATATGCATATCCTTGCTTCAGGTCCTGAGCTACAAAAAAGGGTCCGATTCTTAAGAGGTTTTAACTGACTTGTCTAGTTAAATAAAGGTTAGAAACTCAACTCCGTGATTTACGATGGAGTTGAGCAGCGGCTATTATGGGCGAACTTGACCTCCGATGTCACATAAAAATGAAGTTATCAAAAAACGACTGATTTCAGCATCCAAAGAATACACAGAAATCAGGGAGCTGAAATCAGCATGCTGAAATCAGGGTGCTGAAATCAGGGTGCTGAAATCAGTCATTTTTTATATAAACTTCACTTTACGTGACGTGGGAGGTTAAGACTGCTCACAATAGTCGCCGCTCAACTCCATCGTAAATCGTGGACTTGAGTTTAGTCAGCTAGGCATAAGCAAATGACTAAAAGCCCTCACTAAGTTATCATAAAGTAGTATTTGGGTCGTTCCACCAAAAGAGTGCCTTATGCATCCCTTTGATATTTTAAGTAGAAGTTGTGCACCAATATTGATTTTTAAAAGCCTGTTATATTAAATGGATTGCCCTATTAATATAGACCACATGGAAAATTCAATACATCAGACTTGCTAAAGTGCGAAAATTCAGCATTTTGACATGTCCCTCTGTGACCCACTTAACCCCAACATTTCTACCATCATTGTAAAGCCCTAGTTAATGCTCCTGCTTTTTAAGTAATTTCTGAAGATTATTATGTATTTCATGTAATTGGTGACTCATTTACATTTGTCCCTTATTTTAAGGTCAACTGTATTACGTGAACTGAAACTATTCATTTTTAAAGAAATATTGAACTAATAGTCAAGCCATAGTGTAAAAGCAGGTGAGCTGGTTCTACTCTTTTTTTTGCCATTTTCTGGTGTTTTGTGGTGGAAAACTGAGTGGGTCAAGCAGGCACGTGCACAGATAGGCTCTCCCTGTACAGAGCACATGCCCCTTTTCCCTTCCAGTCTCTAAAGTGCCCTTTTGTTTTGGGTAAAATAAAATGCACCGTTTTTGTCATTGTTGTTCTGAATCCACAGCCCGCAAGTCCTTATTAAATCTACATTAATATTGTGTTATTTAATGAACCATTAAGATGCCATCTATTGTTTTTATGTAACTAAATAATACAAGTCATAATTGCTCAACAACTCTGTGACCACGGTTATCGAATATATATATATATATATATATAGTGCCCTTTTTACAGTTTCAGCACCTGCCCCCCAAAAGGTCTGTGCATGGGCCTGGGGTAGGGTATAACACGTCAACCCAGTTACCCATAGATAGACAGGCTAGAATGTTTTAACAATAAAATGTTCTTTGTGAAGCTTGCATTCAATTGCCACTCCCTGTTGCACACAACAAGCTTCCAATCCCCTGTCACAAGGGGATTTATGTTTGATTTAAGATGAAATCAAGACTGAGGTCAAACCTGTTACTTTAGTTGGTACTTAATAGGTACTTACTGTAGTAAAAAAAAAAGACCTCATAAGATGGGAAAACGTGTTTTTTTATGAAGTTGAACGAAGTTATTTTTGGGGGACCAAGTTACACTTCACAAAAGCCACCAAATTGGTAGCGTGACCCATTTAAACAGTAGTCTATAGAGTTGGGGATATTGGAACAAAATCCTTCAATTATTGAACTGTTGATATTTGGAGATATGCATGCAAAAGTATGAGGTATAATCATTATGAAGCCAATATTATCATTTGTCTTACCATTTATTCTGTCCTTTAAACCTTCTGCCTTGTCAATCTCCACGCCCTAGGACCTGACAAGCGTTCAGTCTATAGGCAGATACCAACCAAAGCATCTTGGAATCATGTAGATAACTATTTTCCTCAAGTTTCAAGTCCTAGCTAGGGTACCATCCTGTAGAAAAATGTTTTACCTCCTGCTCGGTAGGGCATCCTCATCCAGAATAACAATGTAAAAGTATTTCAAACACCCGTTAATGTTGTCGCGGAGTTCTCGAGTCGATACATTGTAACTAGCAGCGTACCTATACGCCCTGTCTGGTCAATATTCCGTTTGAGCCGTACAAAAAGCGTCCATGATGATGTGCATTACGCATAGACCCTCCTCCTAATCTGAATAGTAATAGCCTAGTGGTGATGCCCCGGTCAGCAGTGACGTATCCATCATAGACAGCAGTGCTGTGGCCAATCCCGTGCGTAAACACGTGTGCGGGCGGCAACATAGTTTAATCCACGTGAGGAGGTATACTGATTGCAGGCGGGATTTAGGCTAAAACCAGAGCGACGTGTAGGGGAGCGCATGTGTCTGCCACACACACACACACACACACACAACGCTTTAATACAGTGTAAAAAAATACATGTAGTCACACACACAAGTGGGCAGTAGGCTATTCATAGATACATTACCGAATGACAATGAGCAAGGCATATGTTTTTTACTTATCAATATAGCTCACACTAGGCTGAATACCATTAATGTAGGGATGGCACAATGTTGCATTTGAGATTAAACTGGACTATGAGTTTATGAATGAGACATCGTCATAATCCTTTCTGGTATTTTCTCCGGTGTGCTGTGACGCAGATACAGCGAGACCCACGTGGACGAGAGACCCCAGATTGGAGTTTTGCTCGGGGGAAACGGTATGAATGTGTGCGGCAACATGTGAAAGCGTTTCAGAGGCGTGGCCACGCTCCTCGAGCGCACATGTTCCACGCGGTGAGTGCGTAAACCGTGGCTCGTGTGTCTCGGGGATGTGGTCATACACATTCGCTGAAAACCACTCCAGAGACTGAGTACAATTTTATTCCTCTGTTGCTTTATTCGTTAATGAACAACACATGGAAGGACATGGTAGTTATGTTTACACAATAAAGACCACATATATTATGAGCAATTATAGCCAACTTGATATCATTCATTCTGATTAATTAATTATTGATGTCATTCATTCTGATTCTTGCTCTGTGTGAATTAATCTGTGTGTGTGCGTGCGTTAGAAGATTTAATATGTTGACAGTAGTGATACAGTAAATCATTTTGTTTAATTTTGTTCACACAATCTTGGCAGGTCAGAAATGTATCAGTATCCTAGTTGCCATCTACTACCGTTGTGCCCTATAGCAAGGCACTTAACCATTTAAACAGCTCCATTGGTGCTGTTCGCTTCCCTGCCCCAAACGTTCGCTACGTTGTGTCAGAAGTGGGATGGCGGCAGTGGGGCAATCAGAGTGCAGGGTCCAGACGTTAATAAGCACACACTAATAAAAAAAGAAAAGAAAACATTTAGGACAGCAGTAGATGTATAAGTAGTATGGAAACATTATTAAAGTGACCACTGTTCAATTACTATGTACATAGCTGCAGACCCTATGTTGCAGGGTAGAGTACCCGGTGGCAGCCGGCTGGTGACAGTGACAGGGGCAGAGTAGGGTACTGGGCAGATGGCAGGGCACTAGGCAGAGGCAGTCTAGTGGTGGCTGTTGAACAGTCTCATGGTCTGGTGATAGAAGCTGTTTATCAGTCTCTCTGTCCCAGCTTTGATGCACCTGTACTGTCTCCACCTTCTAGATGGTAGTGGGGTGAACAGACCGTGGCTCGGGTGGCCAAGCCAAATTTCTTCAGCCTCCTGAGGTTGAAGAGGCACTGTTGCCCCTCCTTCACCACACTGTCGGTGTGAAGGGACTTCAATAATGTTTACATTATTACTCATCTCATATGTATATACTGTTTTCTATACTATTCTACGGTATCTCATTCACTTAATAATGTTTACATATCTTGCATTACTCATCTCATATCTATATACTGTACTATTCTACTGTAACTTAGTCCGTTCCGCTCTGACATCGCTCATCCATATGTATATAGTCTTAATTCATTCCTACTTAGATTTGTGTGTAATGGGTATATGTTGTGTAATTTGTTAGATATTACTGCACTGTCGGAGCTAGAAGCACAAGCATTTCGCTACACCCGCAGTAACATCTGCTAATCACATGTATGTGACCAATAAGATTTGATTTGAGGTCCTCAGTGATGTGCCCGATGAGGAACTTGAAGCTTTTGACCCTGTCCACTAAGACCCCGTCGATGTGGATGGGGGCATGCTCTCTTTGCTGCCTCCTGTAGTCCATGATCAGTTCCTTCATTTTATTGACGTTGAGGGAGAGGTTATTTTCCTGGCACCACTTTCCCAAGGCACTCACCTCTTCACTTTAGGCTGTCTTGTCATTGTTGGTAATCAGGCCTACCACTGTAGTGTCTTCAGCAAACTTGGTGATTGAGTTTGAGACGTGTGTGACCATACAGTCATGGGTGAACAGGGAGTACAGGAGGGGGCTAAGCACGTACCGCTGTTGGGCTCCCATGTAGAGGATCAGCGTTGCCTACCTTCAGCACCTGGGATCGGCCTGTCAGGAAGTCCGGGGGCCTCATTTATCAATATTGCGTAAAAAATATTCTAAAATATAACTTCCGAACAGATTCTAGAAGGTGCGTATGCATAGAAAAAGTTATTTATCAAACAATCCTACCATCATTATATGCACACTGGTAAGAGATTGATACATACTAATTGTTTTCAGCCTTAGTGCTCGTGCATGACCTTAGCTATTTTAATTTGAAACCATATAGAGTCAAATTCATCCCTTTAAAGCCCATGGGGAATATACAACAAATCAAAAAGCAAGTGCTGCAGACTCTAGTTTGGTCTTATCTTGATTATTGTCCTGTGATCATGTGGTCCAGTGCTGCAAAGAAAGACATAGTTAAGCTGCAGCTGTTCCAGAACAGAGCAGCACGTCTTGCTCTTCATTGTTATCAGCGGCCTAATATAAATTCTATCCATGCCAGTCTCTTTTGGCTAACAGTTGAGGAGAGACTAACTGCATCACTTCTTCATTTTATAAGAAACATTGTGTTGAAAATTCCAAATTGTTTGCATAGTCAACTTACACACAGCTCTGACACACACACTTACCCCAGCAGACATGCCACCAGGAATCTTTTCACAGTCCCCAAATCCAGAACAAATTTAAGAAAGAGTACAGTATTATATAGAACCATTATTGCATGGAACTCCTTTCCCATCTCATATTGCTGAAATGAACAGCAAACCTGGTTTTAAAAAACAGATAAAGCAACAGCTCATGGCACAACGCCTCTCCCCTATTTGACCTATATATTTTGCGTGTACATTATGTGTTGATGTGTAGGCTGTGTGTGCCATTTTAAAATGTTCTGTCCTTGAGCTGTTCTTGTCTATTACTGTTCTGTATTATGTCATGTTTTCTCCAGGAAGAGTAGCTGCAACCTTCGTAACAGCTAATGGGGTCCTAATAATATACCAAATACCAAAAGTGCCATTACCAAAAACCTAAGGGTGGGTAGCACTTGGATGTGCACCTGAATGGCATGCGTTTGCCTTTTTAAAGTAGATTTTAAGTCCTCGCAAAAATATTGAGATTGGTTTTGAGAAACAATATCTGATGAGCCAAACTGTACTTTCTGCAAAAAAAGTCCCACCTATAAAAACCCACCTGTCTCGAAAAACGCGCTCTCTGCGAAATGAAGCATGCCAAATCTTCCAATAGACCAAGATCAACCATCTCTCATTCGATTTCCCATTATCTCAGTTTTTTATAGTATGTCTACAATGGTTTCACTTTCCTGCAGGTCTCTAATTTAACAAATTACTGTACTTTATATGGATTATTATTGTAACAAATGCACCAATGTGGTCAAATCATATGATATAGTCTGTCAAGATACGTTGCATGAATTCACAATGGAAATCGAAAAATTACATTACATCCTTATTCTAAAATGGATTAAATTGTTTTTTTTCCTCATCAATCTACACACAATATCCTATAATGACAAAGCAAAAACAGGATTTTAGATTTTTTTTCAAATGCATTAAATATAAAAACGGAAATATCACATTTACATAAGTATTCAGACCCTTTAGTCAGTACTTTGTTGAAGCACCTTTGGCAGCGATTACAGCCTCAAGTCTTCTTGGGTATGATGCTACAAGCTTGGCACACCTGTATTTGGGGAGTTTCTCTCATTCTTCTCTGCAACTCTGTCAGCTTGGATGGAGCTATTTTCAGGTCTCTCCAGAGATATTCGATTGGGTTCAAGTCCGAGCTCTGGCTTAGACACTCAAGGACATTCAGAGACTTGTCCTAAAGTCACTTCTGCGTTGTCTTGGCTGTGTGCTTAGGGTCGTTGTTGTGTTGGAAGTCGCTGAAAAACATACCCACAGCATGCTGCCACCACGCTTCACCATAGGGATGGTGCCAGGTTTCCTCAAGACGTCACGCTTGGCATTCAGTCCAAAGAGTTCAATCTTGGTTTCATCAGACCAGAGAATCTTGTCCTTTAGGTGCCGTTTGGAAAACTCCAAGCGGGCAGTCATGTGCCTTTTACTGAGTAGTGACTTCTGTCTGGCCACTACCATAAAGGCCTGATTGGTGGAGTGCTGCAGAGATGGTTGTCCTTCTGGAAGTTTGTCCCATCTCCACAGAGGAACACTGGAGCTCTGTCAGAATGACAATCGGGTTGGTGGTCACCTCCCTGACCAAGGCACTTCTCCCTAGATTGCTCCGTTTGGCCAGGCGGTCAGCTCTAGGAAGAGTCTTGGTGGTTCCAAACTTCTTCCATTTAACAATGATGGAGGCCACTGTATTCTTGGGGACCTTCAATGTTGCAGAAATGTTTTGGTAACCTTCCCCAGATCTGTACCTCGACACAATCCTGTCTTGGCGCTCTACGTATATTCCTTCGACATCACGGCATGGTTTTTGCTCTGACATTCACTGTCAACTGTGAGACCTTATATAGACGGTGTGTGCCTTTCCAAATCAAGTCCAATCAATTGAATTTGCCACAGGTGGACTCCAATCAAGTTGTAGAAACATCTCAAGGATGATCAATGGAAACAGGATGCACTTGATCTCAATTTCGACTCATAGCAAAGGGTCTGAATACTTATGTAAATAAGGTATTTGTTTTTTATGTTGAATAAATTAGCAAATATTTCTAAAAACCTGTTTTCACTTTGTGATTATGGGGTATTATGTGTAGATTAATGAGGGGGAAAAAATATTTAATCTATTTTAGAATAAGGCTGTAATGTAACAAAATGTGTAAAAAGTCAAGGGGTCTGAATACTTTCGGAATGCACTGTATTTTCCCCATTCACTAGACTATTCTTGACAAGCAGCTGCCTTATTCCACCACTTGGCACACTCTCAAGAAAACATTCATATTGATCAATCTTACACTTTGTGTGGATATGAAACTATTCATGGTTTATGCACAGATTTGTGCCTACGCATGACTGATAAAACGAGGCCCCTGGTCCCAGTTGCAGAGGGAGGGATTCAGACCCAGGACCTTGAGCTTAGTGGTGAGCCTGGAGGGCACTATGGTGCTGTAGTCGATGAACAACATTCTTACATACAGTACCAGTCAAAAGTTTGGGCACCTACTCATTTCAGGGTTCTACATTGTAGAATAGTAGAGAAAACATCAAAACTATGAAATAACACATATGGAATCATGTAGTAACCAGAAAAGTGTTAAACAAATCAAAATATATTTCATATTTGAGATTCTTCAAAGTAGCCACCCTTTGCCTTGTCTACAGCTTTGCACACACTTGGCAGTCATGAGGTAGTCACCTGAAATGCATTTCAATTAACAGGTGTGCCTTAAAAGTTAATTTGTGGAATTTCTTTCCTTAATACATTTGAGCCAATCAGTTGTTTTGTGACAAGGTAGGGGTGGTATACAGAAGATGGCCCTATTTGGTAAAAGACCAAGCTCATATTATGGCAAGAACAGCTCAAATAAGCAAGGAAAAACAACAGTCCATCATTACTTTAAGACATGAATGTCAGTCAACCCAGAAAATGTCAAGAACTTTGAAAGTTTCTTCAAGTGCAGTTGCAAAAACCATCAAGCGCTATGATTAAACTGGCTCTCATGAGGACCGCCACAGGAAAGGAAGACCCAGAGCTACCTCTGCTGCAGAGGATAAGTTCATTAGTTACCAGCCTCAGAAATTGCAGCACAAATAAATGCTCCACAGAGTTCAAGTAACAGAAATATCTCAACATCAACTGTTCAGAGGAGACTGTGAATCAGGCCTTCACGGTCGATTTGCTACAATGAAAACAAGACTCAAGGCCACCAATAAGAAGAAGAGACTTGCTTGAGCCAAGAAACACGAGCAATGGACATTAGACCGGTGGAAATCTGTCCTTTGGTCTGATGAGTCCAAAGGACAGATTTTTGGTTCCAACCGCCATGTCTTTGTGAGCCAGAGTAGGTGAACAGATCTCTGCATGTGTGGTTCCCACCGTGAAGCATGGAGGAGGAGGTGTGATGTTGTGGGGGTGCTTTGCTGGTGACACTGTCAGTGATTTATTTATAATTCAAGCCACACTTAACCAGAATGGCTCCCACAGCATTCTGCAGCAATACGCCATCATATCTGGCCATGTGGGAACTCCTTCAAGACTGTTGGAATAAGCATTCCAGGTGAAGCTGGTTGAGAGAATGCCAAGTGTGCAAAGCTGTCAAAAAGGCAAAGGGTGGCTACTTTGAAGAATCTCAAATATATTTTGATTTGTTTAACACTTTCTTAGTTACTACATGATTCCATTTGTTATTTCATAGGTTGATGACTTCACTATTATTCTAAAAATAAAGAAAAGAAATTGAATGAGTAGGTGTGTCCAAACTTTTGACTGGTACTGTAGGTATTTCTCTTGTCCAGGTGGGATAGGGCAATGTGCATTGCAATGGCGATTCTGTCGTCCGTGGATCTGTTGGGGTGGTATGCAAATTGTAGTGGTTTTAGGGTGCCAGTTAAGATGGAGGTGATATAATCTTTGACTAGCCTATTAAAGCGCTTCATGATTACATTATAGCATGCATGTGTATATAGGCAATACAGTACAAATGCAAGCATGCACAGACATACAAGCACAAAGGTGTCTCACAAAACACAGTCAGTCAGTCACAAAATACATACAATGGGATCCTTTCAATTGAAGTAACTTTATGGGAAAAATACACTTTTTTCTTTATTGAATTAAACATTTATGAATGTTAAATGAGTAGCAATGTCTTCAAAAAGGGTCAGGGAAACAGTGAGGTGGAAAACAACAGAACAAGACAAAAACAAAAAAATTATAGTTAGTCTCAGAAATAATTTCCAAATGGCCCACAATGGACACAAGGCTCACATGACCATCAGAACATTAGAGAAAAACCTGGATCTCGTTGACCAGTGACTGTCAGCAGTCAGACAGCAGACGAAGAGGAGCAGGCGTGATTACTACATTCAACACACACCCGGTGTTGTGACCAGATCGGCGCCCCGTCACTGATCCACTCAACACCACCTGTGCGGCCATTTTTGAAAGTACAGCAGATGTTTATGACATTTGAAAGAGAAAACGAAGCAACAAAATAACAAGAATAAAACATACAAATCTCACCATTCGAGTAAAAAGAGGTCTGCTTAAGTAACTAAGTGCTAGTCGACCGTTGTAAATCACATGGCTGGTGCGTCTCGATCAAAGACCAGAGGTGTTGAGACAAGTCCTTAATTAAAAACAGGGTTTAAAAATCCGTACCTACACACCTTGTACAGTTATTCATTCATACATTTTCTCTGTAGCAACTTTGTGTTCTGTTCACAACGATCCCAGTCCAAAAAATTTAAATAAAAAAAAGAGCGCAATACTACATAATTTCACTGAATTACAGTTAAAAAGTAGAACTCCCTCCTGCATCACTTTTTGTAAATTCAGAGTAGGTTTTTGAGCTCTGTGTCAGAAACTCTGTAGTGTGATGTCGCCAATTATTCTACTGATACTGATGCACGTCAGGCTCACTTACATTTGAGCGCTCTCACACACACACAAAATGTAGACATTCAGTTTTGGTTGTCCCACCTTTTCTACAAGCACACAAACACATTGACAGAGAAACAGCTTCATTGTTACACCCCCCAGTAGGACCACTTCAACACTATTGGTAACAGCTAGTTACAGAAAAGAAATCACAGAAATATGACTCCTTATAAACTGTAACAATGAGAGAGAGAAAACTTTTGTTTCTCATTTGTGAAAACAAGAATCACTTCAGTGTTTTTTTCTTCTATCCAGCAGTGTGAGTGAGTGGGTTAGTGTGAGAAGGACGAAATGGGACAGAGAGGAGAGAGGAGAAAAGAGGGAGCGACAGACAAAGAACGAAAATGAGAGAGCGAGAACAAGAAAATAAAGAAAATTGAGTGTAAGAGATCAGTGTCTCAATTCCATCCAAATCAGAGGAGCAGTAGTGTCCGATAGGACCACCTATAGATCCTAGTCTTCCCTGTGAGGAGATGTAGTGTCCTATAGGACCACCTATAGGTCCTAGACCAGGGCTGCCCAACCCTCTTCCTGGAGATCTACCGTCCTGAAGGTTTTCAGTCCAACCCTAATTTAGCAGTTCTGATTCAGCTAGTTAAGGTCTTGTTGAGCAGCTAATTAGTAGAATCAAGTGTGTCAAATTAGGGTTGAACTGAAAACCCACAGGACGGTAGATCTCCAGGAAGAGGGTTGGACTGAAAACCCACAGGACGGTATATCTCCAGGAAGAGGGATGAACTGAAAACCCACAGGAAGGTATATCTCAGGTAGAGGGTTGGGCAGCCCTGTACTAGACCTTCCAGTGAGGAGCAGTAGTGTACTTTAGTGCCACCTATAGGTTAGTTATCCGTGCATGGATGATATGCTACTGCTGCTGATGATGTTGACGACGTGAGGTATTGACTGAGGTCCTGTGCAGTTCACAGGCTGCTGTTGTGCGTGACTGTAGTGTAGGCGGGGTTTGAGCAGACAAGATGGCTGCAAGACTAGGCACTTAAATCCCCGCTGTGACCAGAGATCTATTGGCCAATGTGGAGTCTCAAGCTTGCAGTCTTTTTTTTTTACAAGAAAGTGTGTGTGTGTGTGTGTGTGTGAGCTGATGCGCTATGCATCTCTTCAGTGTGTACGGTAAAGACGGGGTCAGTCTCGTATGCTGGCAGAGTAAGAGAACTGGGGGAAGTGTGCTGGCTGGTTGGGGATGCCACAGTCCAGGTTGGTATCTAGAACACGAAGAAAACACTCAGTCAAAATCACCTCTAACGGCACGCTTGGTGGCATATTGTGTCACACACAAACAAATGGGCACACACATGAACTCACACTTATCTGGAGGCGTGACGGTGATGGTCTGTGCCGTGAACTCGTCGTCGAAGTAACGTGTGTCAGTCTCCGACGTCACCTGAGGTTTGAAGGGCGGAGTCAGCTGAGGAGGGAGAGAGCGAGCAGTGATTGATTGGCAAATGGTCTGCTTGGCACTCAGCATCAAGGTGAAGGATTAGGGTGTAAGGCCCTGCGATAGACTAGTGTCCTGTCCAGGGGGCGTACTTGTATATCAAGCTGCCTCGCGCTACAGAAACAGGCTACTTACTTTACTTATTTATGATGCAAGGTCATTCAGGGATCAGTCAGACGGCAGTCGACGTGGAACTAGCCCATTGTGATATCTGATCTGCACAGCATGACTGCAAAAACGGCGGCAGGTAGCCTAGTGGTTAGAGCGTTGGGCCAGTAACCGAAAGGTTGCTGGATGGAATCCCCGAGCTGACAAGGTAAAAAAGTCGTTCTGCCCCTGAACAAGGCAGTTAACCCCCGGTAGGCCGTCATTGTAAATAAGAATTTGTTCTTAACTGACATGCCTAGTTAAATAAAGGTCACATATATATATATATATATATATAATTATTTATTTTTTTAAGACCTGGAATGCCACCATTTACTGACTGACTATCAGTAGCGCTAAGCTATCAGCCTCCAGTCACTCACCTTCCTATCTACCACGTCCTGCCAGTTGATGGAGGTGAAGAATTTGTGGGACATCACTTCTTTGGCATCATCTGGTCCTCCCCCTAACCTGTCAATAACAAATATCAGCGGTTGCTTCAAATGGTGCACTCACGTTTGGTGCACTGTTTTTCTGAAGAGGAGCGTCTCACTTTTTTTTTTTGTTAGAGAGCTCTACATTGTGATCATTTTGGTCGCTTATGCTACTGAATGTTTTGCTGTAAGACCTGGCATTTTTATTTGGGAGCACCAGTGTGCCGAAGAAAAGAGAACAAACTGAGCATAAACCGAGCGCTTGTTTCTAGCCCAAACCATTCAAAAGTTATGACCCATATTATCTAAGCTACATTTTCTTATTTTTTTTCTTTCTTTCTTTCGCACAGTGACAGGCCTCATTTTTACATTCAGAAACCATCTAACATGGGGGCGGCAGGGTAGCCTAGTGGTTAGAGCGTTGGACTAGTAACCGAAAGGCTGCAAGTTCAATTCCCAGAGCTGACAAGGTACAAATCTGTCCTTCTGCCCCTGAACAGGCAGTTAACCCACTGTTCCTAGGCCGTCATTGAAAATAAGAATTTGTTCTTAACTGACTTGCCTAGTAAAATAAAGGTGAACTAACAGGCAACTGAAACTAGTCGCGGGCCACTAACCATTTGTTAACACCTTGTTCAGTCATGTTACCTCATTAGCTAGCTAACATCCTGGTAACTTTACCAGTATAAGCAACCATTTGGTGGCAAATAAATAAAATTGATAGCTTCTTCTGGAGATATGCTTCAAAAGTAGCTTGAATTCATATAGGCCAAATGTAGACTATACACTGAGTGAACAAAACATTAGGAACACCTAATATTAAGTTGAACCCCCATTTTGCCCTCAGAACAGCCTCAATTAGTCAGGGCATTGACTTTACAAGGTGTCGAAAGCATTCCACAGGGATGCCGGCCCATATTGACTCCATGTTTCCCACAGTTGTGTCAGGTTCAGTTGAAGATACTACTTCAAGTTGTGCTATTTAATAAATATCCATGTTTTCTGAACGAACAAAAAGTTTTAGTGTGTACTTTGGACATACAAAGCGCGTGCGCGTACACACACACAGTCTTGTTTAATTAACCTTGAGGGAGGACACAATTGATTCCCATTCAAAATCCTATTTTCCCTAACCCTTACACTAAGCCCAAAACCTAACCCTAACCCCAACCTTTAACCCCTAATCCTAACTTTAACTCTAAACTCCCTAGAAATATCATTTTTCCTTGTGAGGACTTAGTTTACACACCTTTCTTGAGCAGATACCCAGCCAAACACACACAAACACAAATGGGGTCCTCCCTGTGCAGGCCAGTCAAACAGTCACACCTCCCACCCCTACCCCCTAAGTATGACGTACCTTTGCTTGGGATCCTTTTTGAGCAGGCCGGTGAGCAGGGCCCTGCCCTCTGGGGCCAGGTTCTTGGGGAATCGGATCTCCTCCATGAGGATGAGCTCAAAAAGCCGCTCGTGGTCTTGGTTGTAGAAGGGCAGCCGACCGCACATCATCTCGTACATAACCACGCCCAGGCCCCACCAGTCCACCGCTCGGCCGTAGTCATTATCCTCCAGCACCTGGACGGGCAGGGAGGGAGGGAGCTTTGTTCACAGTGCAGGCCTTAATGCTCAAATCAGATCGCTTGTTTTCATCTGTCTAAACAACAATTAGCAAGTGACCAGATTGGAGTCACTTCAAACTGCCACTTTATGGGGTCTTCAAAATAAATGTTCCAGAGGCAATCGATTGATAAAATTACCATACAGTATGAGGTATCTGTCTACCTAAATACTTAACATAAAACATGAAAACAATGGATTATCAGTGGATAAGCCAACTAATTTTAAGGTAATAAAAGGCCCCAATAAAAACAAGTGGTTCTTCCAGGAACACCACAGTGAGTCTAAAATGGCCTCTCTCCTTGTCTCACTTCCTGCATTTGTACTGCTACAAAAAGAGAAGACATTTTGCAACAGAAATTGAAAAAGTTATTCCCTATTAGTTTGTGTTTTCTTACGTTTGGTGCTTAATGAACACAACTAAGGTTGTATGACAACTGTGTAGCATGTGCTTGTGCCACTAGCCATGCCCAGCAGCGGGCCCTCACCTCCGGCGCCAGGTACTCTGGGGTGCCGCAGAAGGTCTTCATGGTGGCACCGTCCGTGATGCCCTCCTTACACAGCCCAAAGTCTGTGATTTTAACATGTCCGTCGTTGTCCAGCATTAGATTCTCCAGCTGAGAAGATGCAGCGAGACGGATGAGACATTAGAACAGAGTTTCAAACATTATTGAGACAGTTATAACAGAGGGGACGACAGGTAGTAGGGAGAGCCAGTTTGAATAGTTGGAGTGGGGAATTTAACCCCAGTCTCCAGATGTGTCTAAGCTGGGCGTGTGGCACGATTACTATCACCATTTAGGAAAATCACATGACTGAAGTATGAAGGCAGAATGTGTTTGTCACTTGGTTCAGGAAAACCAAAATGCTTAGATGAATATGAAAGTATGAAGGAAGAGAAAAGCAGGACGGGTGACTATGAAAGCAGGACGGGTGACTATGAAAGCAGGACAGAATCAACACAGTGCCTACCTTCAGGTCCCTGTATACCACGTCACGAGAGTGGAGGTACTCCAACGCAGATACGATCTCAGCGCCATAGAAACGGGCCCGGTCTTCCGTGAACACACGATCCCGAGACAGGTGGAAGAAAAGCTAGAGGGAAGAAGAGAGCAAAAGAGAGTCAAAAAAGGAGGATTCATTTGAGATGTTTTGATATAACAGTTTCTCCATTGCTTGAACACTTTTAATACAGCCCACTAAAATGCATGTGTTTGCCAAAACAACACATCTCTTGCAAAATGCACTTACACCATCACAACTTAAAATATCTTTCACAAAATTAGCCAAATCCATTCAAACGGTATAGTATTTAATTGAATGAGAAGGTTCATGTCACCATTTAGATTTTAGTCATTTAGCAGACGCTCTTATCCAGAGCGACTTACAGTTAGTGCATTAACCTTAAAAGGCCAAGAATAGTAAAACACGTTATTTTACTGTGTTTTATATACATTTCCACACTGAGGTTGAAATAATAATGTAACATTGTGAAAATGATGATAATGCCATTTTAGTGTGAGCGCTGTTTAGAAAAAAAACACCTGAAATTTCAGCCTGTTTTGGTGGGGTGGAATTTTGGCTTTCCATGGTGACATCACCAGGCAATATATTTGTTAATAGACCAATTATAAAGAGAGTTCTAAACTTCTCTGCCAATAACAACTAGTTTTCCCCTCCCCACTCCCAGACAGTCCTAGATACATTTGTGGTTCAGAAATTGCTCTGTTTCTTTTTGACAATTTTAATTGAAAACACAGTAAGATTCTTAATTGTTACCCAGAAATGATTTGATATTGAGATAAAAAACAGCTGCATTGGCCCTTTAAGATAGCAAGATGAGACAACCACATATCACAGTCATAGTAACTATTAGCAAAGTCGGTGCTAGTAAGAAAAGACAAGAGCAAAGTAAGTTTCACCATCATCTTAATCCTGGTCCTGGGGACACAAAGGGGCGCACATTTTTGTTTTTTGCCGTAGCAAAGTGTTGCAAAAAGTGTTGCAATAGAGATGTGTCTACTGTTTTTGCAAAAAAAGTGTTTATCATTTCAATTTAGTGTGAAAACAATGTGAAATTACAATCTGTTAATTATTGATTTGGCCATGTGGATCCCAGTGTTCAAGCAATCGAAAAATTGTGTGTGTGTGTTCATGTATATCTGTGTGTACATTGGGACACCCACCTCTCCTCCGTTGGCATATTCCATCACAAAACATAATCGGTCATGAGTCTGGAAAGCGTATTTCAGTGTCTGGAAGGGTGGAAGAAGACAATTGATCAATGTCCTCCTATTAGATCAGATGTTTCCTTATCGTCTGATGTTCACAGATATTTGATTTAAAGTACCAGAAAATGCGCTGTGATAAGAAAAGATTAACAACAAAAATATAGAGACATGTCATAGGCTAGGCATGACAAATACAAATTCATGAAAAATGTGTATTTTTCCCAACTCCAGGCCCACCAACAGTACACATTTCTGTAGTAAACCCGGACAAGCAAGCCTGATTCAACTTGTCAACTAATCATCATTGAGATGAATTAGGGGAGTTTGTCCGGGGCTACAACGACAAAGTGTGCCGTTAGGGGTACTGGAGGACTGGAGTTGGGAACCACTGCTACACAGGACTATACAGCACGTGTTGGTGTTCTGTTCTGGACCAGCACATGTAATGAGGTGAGAGGAAAACAGACCACTCACCGTGAGGAAGGGATGCCGGGTGTTCTGTAACACTCTGCTCTCTGTAACCGTGTGTGCTACCTCGTCCTGGACACACAGATCAGAGGGTCAGCCTTTCACAGCAACACATACATAAGAGTACCATCATGGCTCAGTCGTTGTCAAATAGATTCCCTCCTTCACAAATCACTGAAGCCAGGGTATGTTCAGAAGGTATTACTGGAAACACGAGAGAACACAGGACATTCCAAAGGTGCGCATTGGTGGCTTCTCGTATGAGATGAGGCCCGGCGATGCTAGTGTTAAGACAACGTTAAGAAACATAACATAGAAACAAATATCCTTTGCTTATAACATATATTATAACATAAATATACCACGGCTGTCAGCCAAATCAGCATTCAGTGCTCGAACCACCCAGTTTATAAAACAAAATATACCACATACTATGCACAATAAAGAACAATTAATACCACAGATTAGGCCTGATGCATATGGATCGTCATTCCCCAATAACAAACTGATGGCCAGTAGTCACCACTGTAAAGTGGTATAGGTTAGGCCTATTTTGTTACCTTAGCGATGATGACCTCCTTGCGCAGGATCTTCATGGCGTAGTGCATGCCCGTGGCTTTCTCCTTGACCAGGATCACCTTGCCAAACGTGCCCTTCCCCAGCAGCTTCAGGTAGTCAAAGTCACTCATCGTCTGACAACACAGAGACAGGGTTGGACAATCAACTAGCTGATCTTGGGTGACCCAGCCCAGCCAAACACATTCACAATTAGAAGGATGGACAGTGGTAGTGATGATGAAGTGTGATACTTTACTAAACAGATCAATCAAGCACCTGCGCAGGAACAAACCAGGATTCAACCATTGTGGAAGAACAATGTGTGAGTGAGCATGTGGTTTATTATGCCATTCTATTAAGACGTATTTGTGTTTATTTATTTCACCTTTATTTAACCAGGAAGGCAAGTTGAGAACAAGTTCTCATTTACAACTGCGACCTGGCCAAGATAAAGCACAGCAGTTTGATACATACAACAACAAAGAGTTACACATGGAATACACAGACATACAGCCAATAATACAGTAGAAAAATGAAAAAATCTTATAAATAACAAGTCTATATACAGTGAGTGCAAATGAGGTAAGATAAGGGAGGTAGGGCAACAAATAGGCCATGGTGGAGAGGTAATTACAAAATAGCAATTAAACACTGGGATGGTAGATGTGCAGAAGATAAATGTGCAAGTTACTGGGGTGCAAAGGAGCAAGATGAATAAATAAATACAGTATGGGGATGAGGTAGTAGGGTGGGCTGTTTACAGATGGGCTATGTGCAGGTGCAGAGATATGTGAGCTGCACTGACAGCTGGTGCTTAAAGCTAGTGAGGGAGATATGTGTCTCCAGCTTCAGTGATTTCTGTAGTTCGTTCCAGTCATTGGCAGCAGAGAACTGGAAGGAAAGGTGGCCAAAGGAGGAATTGGCTTTTGGGGTGACCAGTGAGATATACCGGCTGGAGCGCGTGCTGCGGGTGGGTGCTGCTATAGTGACCAGTGAGCTGAGATAAGGCGGGGCTTTACCTATCAGAGACTTGTAGATGACCTGGAGCCAGTGGGATTGGCGACGAGTATGAAGTGAGGGCCAGCCAACGAGAGCGTACAGGTCGCAGTGGTGGGTAGTATATGGGGATTTGGTGACAAAACGGATGGCACTGTGATTGCATCCAATTGTGTTTGGAGGCTGTCTATTTTATAAATGACATTGCCGAAGTCGAGGATCGGTAGGATGGTCAGTTTTACGAGGGTATTTTTGGCAGCATGAATGAAGGATGCTTTGTTGTGAAATAGGAAGCCGATTCTGGATTTAATTTTGGATTGGAGATATTTAATGTGAGTCTGGAAGGAGAGTTTACAGTCTAGCCAGACACCTAGGTATTTGTAGTTGTCCACATATTGTAAGTCAGAACCGTCCAGAGTAGTGATGCTGGATGGGCAGGCAGTGATCGGTTGAAAAGCATGCATTTAGTTTTACTTGCATTTGGATGCCACGGAAGAAGAGCAGTTGGAGGCCACGGAAGAAGAGTTGTATGGCATTAAAACTCGTTTGGAGGTTAGTTAACTTCTTAGGGCTAGGGGGCAGTATTTTGAAAACGTGCCCAAAGTAAACTGCCTGTTACTCAGGCCCAGAAGCTAGGATATGCATATAATTAGTAGCTAATTAAAACTGTTAAAATAATGTCTGTGAGTATAACAGAACTGATATGGCAGGCAAAAACCAGAGCAAAATCCATCCGGGATGTCTGAATCAGTCATGTCACACTGTTTTCAATAGGCCAGCTATTCAAAGCCTCATAGTTTAACCCCCAGATTGCAGTTCCTATGGCTTCCACTAGATGTCAACAGTCTTTAGAAAAAGGTTTGAAGCTTCAATCATGAAAATCAAGGGAGTAAGACCACTTGTTCCTGAGTTCACGTCAAGTGTACTGTTTTGGATTTTGCGCGTAACAGGGAATGCGCGCTCAGTTCTTTTTCTCTTCTATTCAGCAGGTTATATTCCGTCTGAAATATTATAGTTTATATTCATTTTAGGGTATCTGAGTATTGATTACAAATGCTGTTTGACTTTTTTCGAC
>QNTS01003991.1:62247-81740 GCA_003317085.1 Hucho hucho
GTCCCCCTGCTCAAGAAAGCACATATACATGCCCGTCTGAAGTTTGCCAATGAACATCTGAATGATTCAGAGGACAACTGGGTGAAAGTGTTGTGGTCAGATGAGACCAAAATGGAGCTCTTTGGCATCAACTCAACTCGCCGTGTTTGGAGGAGGAGGAATGCTGCCTATGACCCCAAGAACACCATCCCCACCGTCAAACATGGAGGTGGAAACATTATGCTTTGGGGGTGTTTTTCTGCTAAGGGGACAGGACAACTTCACCGCATCAAAGGGACGATGGACGGGGCCATGTACCGTCAAATCTTGGGTGAGAACCTCCTTCCCTCAGCCAGGGCATTGAAAATGGGTCGTGGATGGGTATTCCAGCATGACAATGACCCAAAACACACGGCCAAGGCAACAAAGGAGTGGCTCAAGAAGAAGCACATTAAGGTCCTGGAGTGGCCTAGCCTGTCTCCAGACCTTAATCCCATAGAAAATCTGTGGAGGGAGCTGAAGGTTCGAGTTGCCAAACATCAGCCTCGAAACCTTAATGACTTGGAGAAGATCTGCAAAGAGGAGTGGGACAAAATCCCTCCTGAGATGTGTGCAAACCTGGTGGCCAACTACAAGAAACGTCTGACCTCTGTGATTGCCAACAAGGGTTTTGCCACCAAGTACTAAGTCATGTTTTGCAGAGGGGTCAAATACTTATTTCCCTCATTAAAATGCAAATCAATTTATAACATTTTTCACATGCGTTTTTCTGGATTCTTTTGTTGTTATTCTGTCTCTCACTGTTCAAATAAACCTACCATTAAAATTATAGACTGATCATTTCTTTGTCAGTGGGCAAACGTACAAAATCAGCAGGGGATCAAATACTTTTTTCCCTCACTGTAGCTTGTATTTGACAATGGGGCAAAACGAGGGGTGTAGTGCTGCCGGGGCGTGGAGGAGTAGCGTGCCCTCACTGTTTTCTATTGGAGAATACACGGAGCTGGTAAAAATATTTCTGGAAAATGTATTCTGATAAATTATATTACCACAAAAATTCCATTAAAAACAATAATGTTGGTTTCTTCCCTGTGCTCTCACTTGCGGTGGCGAGAATGATAAAGAACTATAGGCTACATGTGCGCGATGCGGAGGCCCGTCGGATGCTTGACCACTTTGGCCAATCAAAACTAAGAAAAATAAATCCTAATTCACAGCGGGTCTGCCTAAATGCTCAGAAAATTTCCTCTTGCGCAGTGGAACCCAGAACGATATTCCACCACTTGGTTATGGTGACACCGTTCTGCCGAGGACATCCAACCCAGTGGCCACCGCAAAGTCCTCTCTGGAAGTTGCTGTAGCCCTATTTGGATATCTAGCCTACATAGCCTGGATATTGGTTGAGACGCAGGGCCCGTTCTACACTGAACAAGAATATAAACGCAGCATGTAAAGTGTTGGTCCCATGTTTCATGAGCTGAAATAAAAGTTCCCAGTATAGTAACATACGCACAAAAAGCGTATTTATCTCAAATATTTTTGCACAAATTTGTTTACATCCCTGTTAGTGAGCATTTCTCCTTTGCCAAGATAATCCATCCACCTGACAGGTGTGGCATATCAGGGAGCTGATTAAACGGCATGATCATTACACAGGTGCACCTTGTGCTGGGGACGATAAAAGGACCTCCACATCAGGCTTCTTCACCTGCGGGATCCTCGGAGATGAGCCACCCGGACAATTGATGAAACTGTGGGTTTGCACAACTGAAGAATTTCTGCACAAACTGTCAGAAACCGTCTCAGGGAAGCTCATCTGAATGCTCGTCGTCCTCACAAGGGTCTTGACCTGACTGCAGTTCGGCGTCGTAACCGACTTCAGTGGGCAAATGCTCACCCTCGCTCTTCACGGATTAATCCAGGTTTCAACTGTACCGGGTAGATGGCAGACCGCGTGTATGGCGTCATGTGGGTGAGCTGATGTCAACGTTGTGAACAGAGTGCCCATGGTGGCGGTGGGGTTATGGTATGGGCAGGCGCAAGCTACGGACAATTAACACAGTTGCATTTTATCGATGGCAATTTGAATGCACAGAGATATTGTGACGGATCCTGAGGCCCATCGTTGTGCCTTTCATCCGCCGCCATCACCTCATGTTTCAGCATGATAATGCACGGCCCCATGTCACAAGGATCTGTACCCAATTCCTGGAAGCAGAACATTTCCCATTTCTTACACGGCCTGCATACTCCCCAGACATGTCACCCATTGAGCATGTTTAGGATGCTCTGGATTAACGAGTACGACAGCGTGTTCCAGTTCCCGACAATATGCAATAACTTCACACAGCCATTGAAGAGGAGTGGGACAACATTCCACAGGCTACAATCAACAGCCTGATAAACTCTACGCGAAGGAGATGTGTTGCGCTGCATGAGGCAAATGTTGGTCACACCAGATACTGACAGGTTATGATCCACGCCCCTTACGTTTTTTTTAAGGCACCTGTGACCAACAGACGCATATCTATATTTCCAGTCATGTGAACTGTAACTCTGTATAATCAAATATATATTTTTGTTCAGTGTAGCTTGTTATGTCAGGGTGGGCAATAGGAAGTGTGATTTGGGCCAAGTTGGAGGTAATAATGCATTTAGGTTCTAGTTTATTGAGATGAATACACCACACCAACAGCTTGATTTTATGGCTGTTTTAAAACATATTTCCTGCAATTCTAGGTAGTAATAATTTATGTTCACTACTTGGTCAACTGATAGCATGTTTAACCTATGCAAATAAATTAAATGAATTGATAGTTCACCTCTGTTTTCTTTTATTCTGTAATAGGGTATACTGTAACCATGTGTTTAAGCTAATCAAATCAGTGTATTTGATACAAAGCTTCACAATACAATGAAATGCCTACTCGCAATGAAGCTCTCCTTGCAAACAGTGCAATGATATCAAGCTATATGTATTTACATTAGGATATTGCCTACAAATAGCTATACCACTTAGTCGTAGACCTATTAGGCTAAAGGCCTACTACAAATGATTGTTGTTTGTTCCTGAACTGGCCGAAAGGCAGAGCGATCCTTCAGCATCACAAGTTGGTTAAACTTCTTTAACATCGTTGCACGATCCACGCGCTGTCCTTTCAGCACCATTGCAGGGCGCTCATCTCATCAAGATCGGTTGCCTACGGCTAATAGTCATACTCATCACTTATTATTACAAATATAAGATTCACTTCTCACAATGGTGCTCATTTAGTAAAGTTAGATCAAAGCCGAAGCAACGTCTAGCAAGATCACAATTATTCATTTGCATTTTACATAACAGAACCAAATATAAAACAATAGCATAGTAGGCCTATAAAGTTACCATTACACCAAAAACACCTACCGTAATTTATAATGAGATTTTAGGATGGTTAGCTGAAGCTGAATAGTCAACACAAAAATAGCATGGGCCAAAACAGAACCCACCACTAGGCAGGATATATGCATTGATTGAAACAAAATACAAGGCTAATAGTTTGTTAACACCATCTGCTCTAATTCTCTCATTCAAGAAGATCTAAATGCATATTCCCGTAAAACTGATTGAGATCAATCAAATGATTGGCATGGAGATTAAGTTTGAATGTTTCACAGGTAAAACGTGAAGAATTATAATTCAAGATGAACAGTGATGATAGCCTATTTGAAAATTAGGTGGCCTATGCCTAACTTGGTGTTTGAGGATATTAAAAAACGAAAAAGGTTTTGAGACAATGTGTGTGGGCATAGGCAGACGTTGCAATTGGAGGATGCATTGTATATAATGATATGCTATTCAATTGTCTACATCTGTCGGTACAAACTTTGATTGAGAAAAGTATGACGTGATTTAAAAAAAAACGCGCTCCCTCACCTAAAAAATAAAATAGCACTATACCACTGGTCAAGACTTGTGCTGCAAGAACACATAATGCTCCTTTAAAAACAACTGGGAACTCGTTAATCTCCGACTTCAGTGCGTTCGAGACAACTGGGAACTCGGGAAAAACGAGCTCCGACTGGGAAAAATATTTTTCTAACGGTCATCCAACTCGGAATTCCAACTCGGGAACTAGGGCCTCTTTCTAGAGCTCTGACTTTCCGACCTGATGATCAATGACTTCATGACTTGACCTCGTGTTTTTCCGAGATCCCAGGTGTCTTGAAAGCACTAATGGACCAGAGAAATGCACCAGCACAGCGGGATAAAGTGTTGCAATGCAATGTGTGTACAGAGCGCATACGACATCGAATTGGCCAGCTAGGTGGGCGCCTAGCAGACACGCAAATCAGCTGTCAAACCTACAGCTAACTAAAACCTGTTTTACTTGAGAGCTAGCTAGCTAGCTAGCTACTCAGGACAGGCTGAAACTTGATATATATATATATATATATCTGGAGCGCAATGACTAATCAATACCTGCTCTTTTGTTGACAATCAATGTGAAATGGATCGACGATGGCGCACCTGCCTGTAGCTAGCTACAATACGAATAGCATATGAAATTCACTTAAATAGATAGGGTCAAATTGAAATGGCAAGGCACAAACGGTCTGAATGTTGGATAGCCACTTCTATGTCTAGCTAGCTAGATAAGCTAATCACGTTTTTGGTAAACAGCTCACACGACACTAACTTTATCATCATCATCATAGCAGCTAGCTAACGTTAGCTAGTTAGCAATCTGTTAGCTGGCAAGTACAGCTTCAACTCTGAACAGGGACTGACAACAACACCTGTCACCTTTTCACCCGCAACTGAAACTTAAAAGTACACGTGTAACTTCTTACAACTTCACTTCCCCCATTTAATCTTTATCAATGACCTAATTAGCTGATATTGTAAACAAACAGAAGAAACCTCTATTATAAACGTTAACGTTAGCTAGCTACGCTAGGTTCCATTTGCTCCGCACCATGGTCATGGCCTCTTGAGAATATGTAGACACCGATGAGCCCTGTCTGTTCCTCGAGTACGATATGGCAATGGCCCACCGTCTAACTATCTCTGTGCAACAAGAACGTCTCAGAATGGTTGTTTTCAGCAAGTTATCTATCCTGCACCTTTTATCCCTGTGTAGCTAACGTTGGCTAGTTACGTTACCTGCGTCTCGCCTGCTTGCTGCAGTGGTATGTTTGCGAAGAGGGTGCACTAGTATGAGCCGTAAAGAACATATACATGCGTATTTATACGCTGTCTTCTCACTTAGCCCCACGTTGTTCTTGTTTATTTGATAGACTCAATCCAGTACAGATACAATCTTTGTTACAGGCCATCCAAGAAGGAATCCCAAACAGGCAACAACAACAAAAAAATACGTAGTTGGGACACGTTGTGCGTCAGCCCGAGCAGATGTCCCCCTATGTCTGGGCCCGTGGCGAAACGGCCGTGCTATACGGGATCCTTGCGACGTCCCTACCCCATTTAAATTGACATTTAAAATGGTTAGGATAAGGTTTAAGGCAGTGTTTCCCAAACTCGGTCCTTGATTATTTGTGTTGATTGTTAGTGCTAGGGCAAAATAACATGCTCCCCTTGGGGTCCCGAGGATCGAGTTTGGGAAACCCTGAGTTAAGGTTAGGGTTAGGTAATGGTTAAGGGTAGAGGTTGAGTTTGGGATTAGGATAGGGACGTCCCAAGGATCTCGGATTCCACGGGAACGTTTCGCCAGGCCCCAGACATATAGGGGGATAACTGCTCAGCTGATGCAACATGTTCACACACATCTCAACCCAGGGAGTCCTCCCATACTTCTTTCAATTTCGAGGAAGACACCGACCACCCTCTGAAGCTGCTACCAGAGTATGTCTCGTGGAGACACCGACCACTCTCTGAAGATGGTACCAGAGTACTTCTCTGTAGTCGTGAAGACACCCAACACTCAATTACATTTTTTGTGGGTGGACTTTATTGGCATGGGAAACATATGTTTACATTGCCAAAGCAAGTGAAATAGATAATAAACTAAAGTGAAATAAACAATACAAAATTAACAGTAAAAATGACACTCACAAAAGTTCCAAAAGAATAAAGACATTTCAAATGTCATACTATGTCGATATACAGTGTTGTAATGATGCAAATAGTTAAAGTAAATACACATAAATATGGGTTGTGTTTACAATGGGGTTTGTTCTTCACTGGTTGCCCTTTTCTCGTGGCAGCAGGTCACAAATCTTGCTGCTGTGATTGCACACTGTGGTATTTCACCCAATAGATATGGGAGTTTATCAAAATTTGATTTGTTTTTTAATTCTTTGTGGGGATCTGTGTAATCTGAGGGAAATATGTGTCTCTAATTTGGTCATACAGGAGGTTAGGAAGTGCAGCTCAGTTTCCACCTCATTCTGTGGACAGTGTGCACATAGCCTGTCTTCTCCTGAGAGCCAGGTCTGCCTTCGGTGGCCTTTCTCAATTCCAAGGCTATGCTCACTGAGTCTGTTCATAGTCAAATATTTCTTTAATTCAGGTATTCTGCCACTGTGTACTCTCTGTTTAGGGCCAAATAGCATTGTAGTTTGTTCAGTTTTGTTGTAAATTCTTTCCAATGAGTCAAGTAATTATCTTTTTGTTTTCTCATGATTTGGTTGGGTCTAATTGTGTTGCTGTCCTGGGGCTCTGTGGGGTCTGTTTGTGTTTGTGAACAGAGCCACAGGACCAGCTTGCTTAAGGGGCTCTTCTCCAGGTTCATTTCTCTGTAGGTGATGGCTTTGTTATGGAAGGTTTGGTTGAAGCTGCTAACAGAGTACATCTCTGTAGTCGTGGAGACACTGACCACTCTCTGAAGCTGCTACCAGAGTACATCTCTGTAGTCGTGGAGACTGACCACTCTCTGAAGCTGCTAACAGAGTAACTCTCTGTAGTCGTGGAGACACTGACCACTCTCTGAAGCTGCTACCAGAGTACATCTCTGTAGTCGTGGAGACACTGACCACTCTCTGAAGCTGCTACCAGAGTACATCTCTGTAGTCGTGGAGACACTGACCACTCTCTGAAGCTGCTACCAGACTACATCTCTGTTGTCATGGAACCTCTTCTATATTGACCTCCAGTGCTGAACTCCATTTACATTATTTGTTTTTGTAATTGTTGGGAATTTCTCAGTTGTATGTTCCTCAACAACTGGTCATTCATATCAGCACCGTTTCCGTTCAGATAAACGTTTGCTACGTTTTATTCCGAATTTGTCATGTGTTTCAGAATAATATAACAACTTCCTGCCCGACTACATTGCAGACGCATGCCAGATCTTACAATGCCTGAATAGTGATAATTTATCCAACCCATTTATCCAAAATGTACATTAGCTGAATTTATTACAATGGAGAAAAAATTACTTGATAGTTGTGTGTGTGCGTGTTCATTTGTGGAAGAGTGATCAAATTAGTTTTTGTATCCACTGTCATGTTTATCTGTGTCATATAATGACAAAAGAATAATCAAGCTGGAAAATAATTTCAAACAAATACAGTTGAAGTCGGAAGGTTACATACACCTTAGCCATATACATTTAAACTCAGTTTTTCACAATTCCTGCAATTAATCCTAGTAAAAATTCCCTGTCTTAGGTCAGTTAGGATCACCACTTTATTTTAAGAATGTGAAATGTCAGAATAATAGTAGAGAGTATGATTTATTAAAGCTTTAATTTATTTCACATTCCCAGTGGGTCATAAGTATTCTGTAGCCTTGCCTTTAATTGTTTAACTTGTGTCAAACGTTTCGGGTGGCCTTCCACAAGCTTCCCACTATAAATTGGGTGAATTCTGGCCCATTCCTCCTGACAGAGCTGGTGTAACTGAGTCAGGTTTGTAGGCCACCTTGCTCGCACACGCTTTTTCAGTTCTGCCCAAAAATGTTCTATGGGATTGAGGTCAGGGCTTTGTGATGGCCACTCCCATACCTTGACTTTGTTGTCCTTAAGCCATTTTGCCACAACTTTGGAAGTATGTTCGGGGTCATTGTCCATTAGGAAGACCCATTTGCGACCAAGATTTAACTTCCTGATTGATGTCTTGAGATGCTGCTTCAATATATCCACATAATTTTCCTCCCTCATGATGCCATCTATTTTGGTGAAGTGCACCAGTCACTCCTGCAGCAAAGCACCCCCACAACATGATGCTGCCACCCCCGTGCTTAGCAGTTGGGATGGTATTCTTCGGCTTGCAAGCCTCCCCCTTTTCCTCCAAACACAACGATGGTCATTATGGCCAAACAGTTCTATTTTTGTTTCATCAGACCAGAGGACATTTCTCCCAAAAGTACGATCTTTGTCCCCATGTGCAGTTGCAAACCGTAGTCTGGATTTTTAATGGTGGTTTTGGAGCAGTGGCTTCTTCCTTGCTGAGCGACCTTTCAGGTTATGTCGATATATGACTCGTTTTACTGTGGATATAGATACCTTTGTACCTGTTTCCTCCAGCATCTTCACAAGGTATTTTGCTGTTGTTCTGGGATTGATTTGCACTTTTCGCTCCAAAGTACATTCATCTCTAGGAGACAGAACGCGTCTTCTTCCTGAGTGGTATAACGGCTGCGTGGTCCCATGGTGTTTATATTGCGTACTATTGTTTGTACAGATGAACGTGGTACCTTCAGGCATTTGGAAATTGCTCCCAAGGATGAACCAGACTTGTGGAGGTCTACAATTTTTTTCTGAGTTCTTGGCTGATTTATTTAGATTTTCCCATGATGTCAAGCAAAGAGGCACTGAGTTTGAAGGTAGGCCTTGAAATATATCCACAGGTACACCTCCAATTGATTATGTCAATTAGCCTATCAGAAGCTTCTAAAGCCATGACATCGTTAACTGGAATTTTCCAAGCTGTTTAAAGGCACAGTACACTTAGTGTATGTAAACTTCAGACCCACTGTAATTGTGATACAGTGAATTATAAGTGAAATAATCTGTCTGTAAACAATTGTTGGAAAAATTACTTGTGTCATTCACAAAGTAGATGTCCTAACCGACTTGCCAAAACTATAGTTTGTTAGCAAGAAAGGAGGGGTTGAAAAACAAGTTTAATTGACTACAACCAAAGTGTATGGAAACTTCCGGCTTCAACTGTATGTAACATATTAATATTTACATTTTGCATTGACAATTGCCTGGGCTGATACTCAAACAGATTTTTGTAGTGTTTTAAAACTTCAAGCTTCATGCCGACAGGTTTGGATCATTTATTTATTTAAACCTCACATAGACAGACCATCAGCATTAGAGAATCATGTGAAAATAAATAGCATAATTTGGAAACAGGCTGCATTCCCAGTTAAGGCCAGTGGGTGGCAGACGTGTACTGTTTCTACTCTGTCAAGATGTGTTTGCTTTAGGAGCAGCTCAAACTCCTTAGCCTTGATTACACATCAATAGTGTCATTGCATGTGTGGTGGAAGAACGCACTGTTCATGCAGAGGGTTGCAATTCCAATGAATTGGGATAGTTTAACCAAAATATGCCACAAGACCTAGAATTGCCGTATGTGTATCCCACAAAAAAAGTTCACTGTTATAAGCTAACTTTTTTGATGAATTTAAGCAAAATTCCCCAAATACCAGGGCTTAACTTCCCATGGAAAAATTCCGGAAAGGTTCTGGAAATTTACCGGAAAGTTTCCGACCCTTTGCACCCCTAGTTCTCTCCTCTGAGATTTCTTTTTTTATATATATATTTTATTTTACTTTTTATTTTGTATAACAACAAAAAACATATATAGACAAAAACAATTGATAACTTACCATTTACATGCATACATTTCCACAAACATTAATGACATCACACTTGCTCAGGCCCACATGTTCCCACCGTATCCACACCCATTGTAAGACTCTGCCCCATATGACTTCAAATTGTGTTATAATATTTCTGTCTGTAGCTAGATTCTTTCCAATATTTAAATAATAAAGCATTTGATTCTTCCATTCTCTTAACATTGGAGCATCATTTGACATCCAGTATTTAAGTAATAGCTGCTTCAATTTAAGTGACGAAAATAATATTGTCCAACCCATTGGGTATCTCAACACACACCCATATGCCATGTCTTGAAATATGTAGATAGACGGATTAAAAGTAAACTCACATTGTAAAACCTCTGACAGCCAGCATTCTAACTCTGCCCATAACGTTTGGACTTTATAGAACTCCCAGAAGGCATGAATTACAGTGCATTCGGAAAGCAACATTTTGTTGCGTTACAGCCTAATTATAAAATTGATTAAATTATATTTTTCCCCCCTTATCAATCAACACACAATACCCCATAATATAATTTTTTGCAAATGTATTATAAAAAACGCCCAGAAATATCAAATTACATAAGTACTCAAACCCTATACTCAGGACTTTGTTAAAGCGCCTTTGACTGCGATTACAGCCTTGAGTCTTCTTGGGTATGACTCTACAAGCTTGGCACACCTGTATTTGGGGAGTTTCTACCATTCTTCTCTGTAGATCATCTCAAGCTGTGTCAGGTTGGATGGGGAGCGTCGCTGCACAGAGATTTCTATCCAGAGATGTTCGATCAGGTTCAAGTTTGGGAGCTGGCTGGGCCACTCAAGAACTTTCAGAGACTTGTCCCGAAGCCACTCCTGCGTTGTCTTGGCTGTGTGCTTAGGGTCGTTGTCCTGTTGGAAGGTGAACATTCGCCACAGTTTTTCATCAAGGATCTCTCTGTACTTTGCTCCTTTTATCTTTCCCTTGATCCTGACTAGTCTCCCAGTCCCTGCCTCTGAAAAACATCCTCACAGCATGATGCTGCCACCACCATGCTTCACCGTAGGGATGGTGCCAGGTTTCCTCCAGACAAGAAGCTTGGCATTCCGGCCAAAGAGTTCAAGCTTAGTTTCATCAAACCAGAGAATCTTGTTTCTCATGGTCTGAGAGTCTTTAGGTGCCTTTTGGCAAACTCCAAATGGGCCACTCTGACCACTCTACCATGAAGGCCTGATTGGTGTAGTGCTGCAGAGATGGTTGCCCTTCTGGAAGATTCTCCCATCTCCACAGAGGAACTCTGTAGCTCTGTCAGAGTGACCATCGGGTTCTTGGTCACCTCCCTGAACAAGGCCCTTTTCTCCCGATTGCTCAGTTTGGCTGCTCGCACAGCTCTAGGAAGAGTCTTGGTGGTTCCAAACTTCTTTCATTTAAGAATGATGGAGGCCACTGTGTTCTTGGGGACCTTCAATGCTGCAGACATTTTTTGGTACCCTTCCCCAGATCTGTGCCTCGACACAATCCTGTCTCGGAGCTCTACGGACAATTCCTTCAACCTCATGGCTTGGTTTTTGCTTTGACATGCACTATCAAATGTAGGACCATATAAAGACAGGTGTGTGCCTTTCCAAATCATGTCCAACGAATTGAATTTACCACAAGTGTACTCCAATCAAGTTGTAGAAACATCTGAAGGATGATCAATGGGAACAGGATGCACCTGAGCTCAATTTTGAGTCTCATAGCAAAGGGTCTGAATACTTATGCAAATAAGGTAAAACCTGTTTTCGCTTTGTCATTATGGGGTGTTGTGTGTAGATTGATGAGGAACCTTTGGTTTCTAATCCATTCTCGAATAAGGCTGTAATGTAACAAAATGTGGAAAAGGTGAAGGGGTCTGAATACTTTCCGAATGCACTGTACTGAGTCATTGTTAGTTTAAAACTGAAGACATGAGTCTGCCGTTGTGCTGCAGAATTTGTGAATTTTGTCTCTTGTATAATAAATTCTATACATTAGTTTATACTGGATTAAGCATACACTTTTGTTAACTGTAATTTAGTTCGTTATGTTCCAACACTACCTTAATCTTGTGCCAATATCAGTTCTTTTTAAGTCTTGGTTCCAATAGTTTATATTTTTTTCTAAGATACTGGCAGTTGGACCGGCTCTCTGCAAGGTTTTGTATATCTTACCTATCATACGAGTATATTTTTCTGACTCAAATAGGATTACCTCAACATTGCTCTGATGTCCAAAAGCTTTCAGGTCAAAATTTCATGATATAAAACTATTACGTTTTGGTTATTCCAAAATTGCTTTTTAATTTTGTAATGGAAATAATTATATTTCCTATTACTACATCAAGTAGCGGCAGGTATCCTAGTGGTTAGAGCGTTGGGCCAGTAACCGAAAGGTTGCTAGATTGAATCCCTGAGCTGACAAGGTAAAGATCTGCTGTTCTGGCCCTGAATAAGGCAGTTAAAATCCACTGTTCCTAGGCCGTCATTGTAAATAAGAATTTGTTCTTAACTGACTTGCCTAGTTAAATAAAATGTACATTTTCAATGCCTTTAGTTTTCCATGTGGGCCAATTTACCAGTGAATTCTGAAAAGTGTGTTTTTAGGGAGTGATATTGGTTCTTGTAGAGTCTGTTTAATTTTCTTCTGCGATGTTCTGTGATGTTATAGTGTTCTTAACCTTGAAGTTGTTCATGTTCTTAGCTCTATCCTTTGAAAACAGACACGTGAAAATATTCTGGGGATGAGCATGTGCATCTTCAATATATACCCATTGTTCCTCTTTAGTGCATTTAACAATATGTTGCTAGTTAAATTCTTGGGTTTAGGGACATGTAAAAGTTTGCTATTTATTGAATGAGTTTTATATGCCCATATAAAGTCTGCTATGGCTGAGTATACTTTTAAATGTTTAAAAATATATATTCGGTGATGTAATTGGTATTACCGAAAATAAATAAAAAACTCTAAAGAGGTTTATTCTACCTGTAAGATTTATGGGGACATTGTTCCATTTAATTAGATATGGTTTCATGTTGTTGAGTAATGGGATAAAGTTATCTTTATATATTTGTTATTTGTTGTCACTTATTAAGCATCCTAACTATTTCATAATTTCGGTGGTCCACTTAAAGGATTGCTGTAGATCATGAGTTATTATTTTTCCTATTGCATATTTTGTTAATTTTATATCTTGAGATTTTAGAGTATTACGAAAATATTTTGATCAAGGGATCCATTAAGCTTTCAATATTAGTCAGATATATTAGGAGATCATAAGTTTAGTTTATATTCATGTTCACCAATACTGATACCTGTTACGTTTGGGTCCTGTCTCATTTTTTCTGCAAGGGGTTCAATTGCCAGTGCAAACAGGAGGGGGGAGAGAGAACATCCCTGTCTCGTGACCAATTCTAAAGCAATTTAATCAGATAATGTTTTATTTGTGTATATTTTTGCTTAAGGACATTTATATAATACTGTTTGTTTATGAAATGTATTATTTAAGCTGGAAAGTTGAATGCTTCCAAAGTTTTGAATAGAAAAGGCCACTCAAGATGGTCAAAAGCCTTTTTGGCATCAACAGCCATTATTTATAAATCTACATCTTGTTTTTTAGCATATTGTATTAAACTGAAATATGTTCTTATATTTGTTTGTAAGTGTCTATTTTTTATAAATCCTGTTTCATATCAAGTCTGGTAAGACTTTTGTCATTCTGTTTCTTATGAGTTTTGTTATTATTTTTTGCGGCAATTTATTAAATGTACGGGTCTGTAATCTGGAGGGGACTCCAGATTTTCCTGGTTTGAATGTAACTGAAATAACTGTTTGATACATGGAAGCACTGAATTTAGTGATTTGTGTTGTCATTTGAGTAAACAGGGGCACTAATTTGTCCCAGAATATCAAATAAAATTACATGGGAAAGCCGTCCATCGGTGGTGCATTGCTCCGTACAAATGTTTTAAAAGTGTCTAATATTTATTTTTGGGTGATTTCCATTTTTATCTGCTGATAGTTGCTTCAGGGTTATTGAGCCCTAGAGAGCTGTAGGATCAGTCCAACTATTATTTAATTCAGATTTATATAGATTTTCATAGAAGCTTAAATTTTTTTTATTAAGAATTTTTTTTTTCTTCTAATTAAAGCATTTGTGTCCTTATCTTTTTTATATTATAACTGGTTTGGCGTGTATTTGTTTTGTGAGGGCTACAAGGTGTTTACCAGGTTTATTTGCCATTAAATGGTATGCTTTATTTGAGTTTAACCTGTAGTTGTTAGCTCTCTTCAAAAGTAAAATATCATATTTCAGAACATTTATTTTCTTCTTTACCTTGTAAAGATTTTTATGGGCTTTGCTAAGATAGTGATTTATTTTTCTTTCATTTGAATTTCTAACTCAGATTTAACTATTGCTGAGTATGAGATTATAATTCCCATAATGTATGCCTTAAAAGCATCCCAAATTATGTCAGAGGTCGGCTTTTCTCTGTCCTCAATGTCTCCGTTTGTAATGGTAAAGGTCTTTATTTTTTAGTTTACATATTTATTACATTTGGAAATAAATGTGGAAATAAAAATTAAGTCAATTCTTGAATAGCTTTTCTTACTTTGAGAAAAAATGAGTATTCTTTTGTAGTTGGGGATAATCATCTCCAGGTGTCCAGTAAATAATTTGTAGAGATTAACATTTTCAGCTTCTTTGGAGCCTCCTTGAATTTCCTTTTTTTTATTGCTATGTCTGTCTAACTGGCTGAATGCTTGATTTAGGTCACCTGCTAAAGTAATGTTCCTGTCTGGATTTGATCTAATATACTATATATGTGAGTGATACCTTTTGTATGAAATTATTATTTTTGATACAAAAAGAAAGAAGAGATATTTTGAGATTATGTTTTATCAATTCTGAGCGAAGCTGTCCAAGAACCAGACACCTTATTTCCAGTCTCATAATTTCTCCTGTTTTACAGGACATTGTTATCTGTTCAGGTGGTCCTAAACCGTGACCTGTTACAGATTTTTACCCGAACTTTACAGTTGGCACTATGCATTCGGGCGGGTAGCGTTCTCCTAGTATCCGCCAAACCCAGATTTGTCCATCGGACTGCCAGACTGCCAGCGGGATTCATCACTCCAGTGAACGTGTTTCCACTGTTCCAGAGTCCAATGGCGGCGAGCTTTACACCACGCACGGTAATCTTAGGCTTGTGTGCGGCTGGTCGGCCATGGAAACCCATTTCATTAAGCTCCCGATGAACAGTTCTTGTGCTGACGTTCCAGAGGCAGTTTGGAACTCCGTTTTGAGTGTTGTAAAAACAGCATGTAAAAACAGGACAGACTGTTTTTACATGCTTCAACACTCGGTGGTCCCATTTTGTGAGCTTCTGTAGCCTACCACTTCATGGCTGAGCCATTGTTGCTCCTAGACATTTCCACTTCACAGTAACAGCACTTACAGTTGACCGGGGCAGCTCTAGCATGGCACAAATTTGACGAACTGACTTGTTGGAAAGGTGGTATCCTATGACGGTGCCACGTTGAAATGAACTGAGCTCTTCATAAAGGCCATTCTATTGCCAATGTTTGTCTATGGAGATTGCATGGCTGTGTGCTCAATTTTATACACCTGTCAGCAACGGGTGTGGCTGAAAAAGCCAAATCCACTAATTTGATGGGGTGTCCACATACTTCTGTCTATATAGTGTAGGAGTGGTCCCTCCACAGTAACCGGCTCCCATTTCCCAAGCGCTCCAGTTTCTTTAGACAGCAATGACTACAGTTGGATAAACCCTGCTGGACACATTTGGGACATCAATACGGTTTCTCTCTCCTGGGGACGAGCGGTCTGCCTGTAGTACACTGCTCTGGTTGTTTTGCCTGTTTGAGAGTGACAACCATGTTTGTCAGAGCCTCAACCTGGTCACTGAGCTGTTGTATGGTCTTACTTTTGTTTTTACATTCAGCAGCCCCTCTCTTAGGGTCATGACCATGTTCTTTGTCTAGCTGAACACCATGAGCACTCTGTGGTCCAACTCATCCCAAACCATCTCAATTTGGTTGAGGTCGGGGCATTGTGGAGGCCAGGTCATCTGTGCAGCACTCCATCACTCTCCTTCTTGGTCAAATAGCCCTTACACAGCCTGGAGGTGTGTTGGGTCATGAAAAACAAATGATAGTCCTACTAAGAGCAAACCAGATAGGATGACGTATCACTGCAGGATGCTGTGGTAGCCATGCTGGTTAAGTGTGCCTTGAATTCTAAATAAATCACTGACAGTGTCACCAGCAAAGCACCCCCACACCTTCACACCTCCTCCATTCTTCACGGTGGGAACCACTCATGTGGAGATCATCCGTTCACCTACTCTTGCATCTCACAAAGACAAGGCCATGAAGGCCTAATTCACGCAGTCTCCTCTGAACAGTTGATGTTGAGATGTTTCTGTTACTTGAACTCTGAGGCTGGTAACTCTAACGAACTTCTGGGGCATCCTTTCCTGTGGCGGTCCTCATGCAAGCCAGTTTCATCATAGCGCTTGATGGTTTTTGTGACTGCACTAGAATGAAACTTTCAAAGTTTTAGAAATTTTCCAGATGGACTGACTTTTATGTCTTTAAGTAATGATGGACTGTTGTTTCTCTTTTCTTATTTGAGCTGTTCTTGCCATAATATGGACTTGGTCTTTTACCAAATAGAGCTACCTTATGCATACCCCCTACCTTGTCACAACACAACTGATTGGTTGACAGTGCATGTCAGAGCAAAAACCAAGCCATGAGGTCAAAGGAATTGTCCTTAGCGCTCCGAGACAGAATTGTGTTGAGGCACAGATCTGGGGAAGTGTACCAAAACATTTATGCAACATTGAAGGTCCCCAAGAACACAGTGGCCTCCATCATTCTTAAATGGAAGAAGTTTGGAACCACCAAGACTCTTCCTAGAGCTAGTCGCCCGGCCAAACTGAGCAATCGGGGGAGAAGGGCCTTGGTCAGGGAGGTTACCAAGAACCCAATGGTCACTCTGACAGAGCTCCAGAGTTCCTCTGTGGAGATTGGAGAACCTTCCAGAAGGACAACCGTCTCTGCAGCACTCCACCAATCAGGCCTTTATGGTAGAGTGGCCAGACAGAAGCCACTCCTCAGTAAAAGGCACATGACAGCCCGCTTGGAGTTTGCCAAAAGGCACCTAAAGTATCTCAGACCATGAGAAACAAGATTATCTGGTCTGATGAAACTAAGATTGAACTTTTCGGACTGAATGCCAAGCATCACATCTGGAGGAAACCTGGCGCCATCTCTACGGTGAAGCGTGGTGGAAGCATCATGCTGTGGGCATGTTTTTCAGCGGCAGGGACTGGGAGACTAGTCAGGATCGGGGGAAGATGAATGTGGAAAACTACAGAGAGATCCTTGATGAAAACCTGCTCCAGAGCGCTCAGGACCTCAGATTGGTTCACCTTCCAACAGGACAACGACACTAAGCACACAGCCAAGACAATGCAGGAGTGGCTTCGGGACAAGTCTCTGAATGTGTCACGAGAATTTTGTTCTCAATGTTCTAAAATGAACCTCTATTAAACTACTCTGTCTGTAACCCAAAGGTCGTAAAGCTTTGGTTAAAATGAAACAGACAGAGACCCAGCTGCAAAGATCAGAATTTTTATTCACGAGAGCTCTGATCTCAAAATGCAAAATCAGTTCATTTATACACACACACACACCAGTTCTTATCATAGGCTACTCCCTTCTAAAACATTCCTTACCCCACCCCCACACGTCTCTTATCTGCTCAGACAGGTTGTATTTTTCCACCATACTGACCCAAAGTTTTATGGTTTCCTGCAAGCCTATCACCTCTCCTCCCTGTGTGGGGGAAGTCTGTTTTCACAGTTGCACTCTACTTGAAAAAAATATCACAACCCCCTTTTTACAATTCTAAGACAAACACACGTTATGATTCTAACACATTTCACACAATTATACAGTTTCGGTGTGGAATAATTTTAGTCATTACATTTAAACATACAAATTCTCCTATCAATCCACCCTTTGACTAAATATTACACACACATGTTACATGTATTTACAATAAACTTAAATGTCAGGAGTTAGTTCTGTTACTACTTCCAGTCATAGCTCTTCCTTTTAAGATTTTCACTATAGCCTTCACACATTAGAACTAAGAAAAGTTGTATCTAATTGCAGGTCTTCAGGGTCGAATTGATCGTCAGCATCCACCAGTCCTGGAGGCCTGTATTCTTCATTCCAGTAGTCTGAGTTCGGAATAGGTCCATACCTCACCATCTGCTGAGTCACCGCATTCTCCAACGCCTTACTCACTAACCCTCGGACACAAGGAATCAGACAACATCCACATAATACAAGCATACCCATACAGGCAATAGCCGCACCCAAAATAGTGGCTACTATGGTCTTCCATTTCCCAAACATTTCATCAAACCATCCTGTCACAGATGTATTAACCCCTGAATTCTCAGCCCACTCTTCACTCAAAGCTGTCAACCCTCCAGAGACCTAGTAACTGTACCATCTGGGGCAGTGTTGTTAGGAATAAAAGTACAACAATGTCCCCCCACCATTCTACAGACGCCACCCTTTTCAGCCAATAACATCTAGACCCAACCTATTTTGCCAGGTCATGAGGGAGGTGGCGGATAATTGTTCAGAGATTCCCATCACTGCATCTCTAGTCTGATTCACAAATCGTTGTTGGTTAGAATATATATAATTAATCCAATCCACATTCTTATTAATTATCACCTTTATTTTACTAGGCAAGTCAGTTAAGAACAAATTCTTATTTTCAATGACGGCCTAGGAACAGTGGGTTAACTGCCTTGTAATTGTCACCCACCAAAAGAACGTAGTAATAAAGCCCTCCCCAATCTGATTCATATATTTGTATTCATCTGGAACTCCTCTGGGGATGCCTATGGCATCCATCCAAATAGAACTGCCTTCATTAGAACCTACAGTGAGGGAAAAAAGTATTTGATCCCCTGCGGATTTTGTACGTTTTCCCACTGACAAAGAAATGATCAGTCTATAATTTTAATGGTAGGTTTATTTGAACAGTGAGAGACAGAATAACAACAAAAAAAATTGCATTTTAATGAGGGAAATAAGTATTTGACCCCTCTGGAAAACATGACTTAGTACTTGGTGGCAAAACCCTTGTTGGCAATCACAGAGGTCAGACGTTTCTTGTAGTTGGCCACCAGGTTTGCACACATCTCAGGAGGGATTTTGTCCCACTCCTCTTTGCAGATCTTCTCCAAGTCATTAAGGTTTTGAGGCTGACGTTTGGCAACTCGAACCTTCAGCTCCCTCCACAGATTTTCTATGGGATTAAGGTCTGGAGACTGGCTAGGCCACTCCAGGACCTTAATGTGCTTCATCTTGAGCCACTCCTTTGTTGCCTTGGCCGTGTGTTTTGGGTCATTGTTGTGCTGGAATACCCATCCACGACCCATTTTCAGTGCCCTGGCTGAGGGAAGGAGGTTCTTACCCAAGATTTGACGGTACATGGCCCCGTCCATCGTCCCTTTGATGCGGTGAAGTTGTCCTGTCCCCTTAGCAGAAAAACACCCCCAAAGCATAATGTTTCCACCTCCATGTTTGACGGTGGGGATGGTGTTCTTGGTGTCATAGGCAGCATTCCTCCTCCTCCAAACACGGCGAGTTGAGTTGATGCCAAAGAGCTCCATTTTG
>QNTS01003991.1:82372-96129 GCA_003317085.1 Hucho hucho
GTCATAGGCAGCATTCCTCCTCCTCCAAACATGGTGAGTTGATTTGATGCCAAAGAGCTCCATTTTGGTCTCATCTGACCACAACACTTTCACCCAGTTGTCCTCTGAATCATTCAGATGTTCATTGGCAAACTTCAGACGGGCATGTATATGTGCTTTCTTGAGCAGGGGGACCTTGCGGGCGCTGCAGGATTTCAGTCCTTCACGGCATGGTGTGTTACCAATTGTTTTCTTGGTGACTATGGTCCCAGCTGCCTTGAGATCATTGACAAGATCCTCCCGTGTAGTTCTGAGATGATTCCTCACCGTTCTCATGATCATTGCAACTCCACGAGGTGAGATCTTGCATGGAGCCCCAGGCCGAGGGAGATTGACAGTTTTTTTGTGTTTTTTCCATTTTTCGAATAATCGCACCAACTGTTGTCACCTTCTCACCAAGCTGCTTGGAGATGGTCTTGTAGCCCATTCCAGCCTTGTGTAGGTCTACAATCTTGTCCCTGACATCCTTGGAGAGCTCTTTGGTCTTGGCCATGGTGGAGAGTTTGGAATCTGATTGATTGATTGCTTCTGTGGACAGATCTCAGCTCGTTACCTGTATAAAAGACACCTGGGAGCCAGAAATCTTTCTGATTGAGAGGGGGTCAAATACTTATTTCCCTCATTAAAATGCAAATCAATTTATAACATTTTTCACATGCGTTTTTCTGGATTCTTTTGTTGTTATCCTGTCTCTCACTGTTCAAATAAACCTACCATTAAAATTATAGACTGATAATTTCTTTGTCAGTGGGAAAACGTACAAAATCAGCAGGGGATCAAATACTTTTTTCCCTCACTGTACATGTAGTTAGTGGTGAAGTGACTATGATAATAAATGATCATAGATAATAAACAGCCAGTAGCAGCAGTGTACAAAAAGGAGGGGTCAATGTAAATAGTCCGGTGTCGATTTGATTAATTGTTCAGCAGTCTTATGGCTTGGGGGTAGAAGCTGTTGAGGAGCCTTTTGGTCCTAGACTTGGCGCTCCGGTACCGCTTGCCGTGCAGTCTATAACTTGGGTGACTGGAGTCTCTGACAGTTTTATGGGCTTTCCTTTGAAAGCGCCTATTATGTAGGTCCTGGATGGCAGGAGGCTTGGCCCCAGTAATGTACTGGGCCGTACGCACTACACTCTGTAGCGCCTTATGGTCAGATGCTGAGCAGTTGCCACAGCAGGCGGTGATGCAACCGGTCAGCATGCTCTCAATGGTGCAGCTGTAGAACCTTTTGAGGATCTGGGGACCCATGCAAAATCTTTTCAGTCTCCTGAGGGGGAAAAGGTTTTGTTGTGCCCTCTTCATGACTGTCTTGGTATGTTTGACCATGATAGTTTGTTGGTGATGTGGACAGACGTGTTGTTGCCTACTCTTACCACCTGGAGGCGGCCCGTCAGGAAGTCCAGGATCCAGTTGCAGAGGGAGGTGTTTAGTCCCAGTGTCCTTAGCTTAGTGATGAGCTTCGTGGGCAATATGGTGTTGAACGCTGAGCTGTAGTCAATGAACAGCATTCTCACATAGGTGTTCCTTTTGTCCAGGTGTGAAAGGGCAGTGTGGAGTGCGATTGAGATTGCGTCATCTGTGGATCTGTTGGGGCGGTATGCAAATTGGAGTGGGTCTCGGGTGTCCGGGAGGATGCTGTTGATGTGAGGCATTACCAGCCTTTCAAAGCACTTCATGGCTACCGGTGGTAATCATTTAGGCAGGTTAGCTTTGCTTCCTTGAGCACAGGGACTATGGTGGTCTGCTTGAAACATGTAGGTATTACAGACTCGGTCAGGGAGAGGTTGAAAATGTCAGTGAAGACACTTGGTCCGCGCATGCTTTGAGTACACGTCCTGGTAATCCGTTTGGCCCAACAGCTTTGTGAATGTTGACCTGTTTAAGGTTTTGTTCACATCGGCTACTGAGAGCGTTATCACACAGTCATCCAGAACAGCTTGTGCTCTCGTGCATGCTTCAGTGTTGCTTGCCTCGAAGCGAGCATAAAAGACATTTAGCTCATCTGGTAGGCTCGCGTCTGGGCAGCTCGCGTCTGGGTTTCCCTTTGTAGTCCATAATAGTTTTCAAGCCCTGCCACATCTGACGAGCATCAGAGCCGGTGTAGTAGGATTCAATCTTAATCCTGTATTGACGCTTTGCTTGTTTGATGGTTCATCTGAGGGCATAGTGGGATTTCCTATAAGCATCCAGATTAGTCTCCCGCTCCTTGAAAGCGGCAGCTCAAGCTTTTAGCTCGTTGTGGATGTTGCCTGTAATCCATAGCTTCTGGTTGGGATATGTACGTACGGTCAATGTGGGGACAACATCCTCAATGCACATATTGATGAAGCCGATGACTGAGGTGGTGTACCCCTCAATGCCATTGGATGAATCCCAGAACATATTCCAGTCTATGCTAGCAAAACAGTCCTGTAGTGTAGCATCTGCGTCATCTGACCACTTGAGTACTTCCTGGTACAGGTACAGCCCCGCACACGACGGGGCTGTAGTGGAGTGGGTTGAGAGCATCAAGTTCCTCGGTGTACATATTGTAGGTTGGTGGAAATCCCCATCAACTAAGGATGAGAAGACTCCATTATTATGTGAATTAATGTAACAGGCCCTGTGCGTCTCTGGAGGAACTTGTAAAATAATTGAATCACCAACTCAGTATGACTATTGTTAGGTTCTAAATAAACAGAGTGAAAAACGAATCGACAACAAGGAAAAGCTCAAACCAAGTTTATTTACTCACTGGATCAAACTGCTGCCAAGACAAAGACATGGTTCCACAAGTACATATATATATACCCTCCACTGGGTGGAGTCAACTCCTTGCACATCTAACCAGCCAATACACCTCTGTTGCTAGGCATGAATTTAAGTGATGTGGGTAATAAAACGAGAAAATCTATCTGTCTAATGCGACAGGAGCTTGCTAACAAGTTCTCAAAGTTTGAGCAAATTCACTGTCCTTTTAACCAAATTCAAGCAGGAACTCTCCCCCAACCTGAATTTACATGTCTTTGCTAGTTAAATCAAAAGGCAGGAACAACACGCATTCTCTAAACGAATCACCACACCTCAAAACTTTATGATAGGAGCACACCACTGTTTCCCCGTAACAATACATCTATAGCACTTACAGTACAATGTAACATATCAATATTCATAGATCTTTATGAGCTCTTGAAACAATTCAAATGACAATTTAATTCACACAGTAAATTTTGTAAAAAGTTTTCATCAGTCTTCACACCTCTCCTGGCTTTAGTGGCATCAGTAAACGTCTCATCCCAGCGGTTGCCACGGCAAAGGTGTGGCTTTCTCCTGTGATATTCAAATATACGACCATCCATCTAAACAATGTCATGAATCATGAATGAGTCATCATGCTGGGCATCTGCGCCAGCAAGTCGCGAGTATCACCTTCTCTCATTTTCCACCAACACCACTAAGGAATTAACATGGTCCACACACACCAACAGTAGTGAAGAAGGCATGACAATGCCACTTCCCCTTCAAGACGCTGAAAAGATTGGGCATTGGCCCTGAAATCCTCAAAGTTCTACACCTGCACCATTGAGAGCATCTTGACTGGCTGAGTAACCGCTTGGTATGGCAACTGCTTGGCATCTGACCGCAAGGCACTACAGAGGGTAGTGCATATGGCCCAGTACATCACTGGGGTTGAGCTCCCTGCCATCCAGGAGTCAGAGGAAGGCCCTAAAAATTGTTAAAGACTCCAGCCACCCAAGTCATTGAAGTTTCTCTCTGCTACTGCAAGTCTGGAACCAACAGGACCCTGAAAAGCTTCTACCCCCCAAGCCATAAGACTGCTAAATAGTCTAGGTTGCTATTAGGTTAACTATCTGCATTGACCGCCCATTGCACTAACTCTTTTGACTCATCACATACGCTGCTGCTACTGCTTATTTACCTCTACCCATTGTGTACATATCTACCTCAATTACCTCGTACCCCTGCGCGATGACTCAGGGTACTGGTAACTCATGTATGTAGCCACGTTGGCGTTACTCATTGTGTATTTATTCCGTGTGTTATTATCTTTCTATTATTTTTCTGTTTTTCTCTCTGCATTGTTGGGAAGTAAGTAAACATTTCACTGTTAGTCTACACCTGTTGTTTACAAATCATGTGACAAATACAAGGGGGGGCCGATGACATCACAAATCCCCATCAGACCAACTCCTTGAATACCCTACTCCTTGGAAGTTTACAGTTGTGTGTAAAAAACACTATTTTGGTCAAAGCTAACAAATTGACCCTTTAGTGTATGTACTTTACTGTATTTATACTTGGGATATCACTTTTCAACAGTAGAAGTAAAAACAATCCCTGGAGGACGTCTTTAACGATACAAAATAAGAGCTGCATGTACAGTAAGAGATGTCTGAAGGATATAAAGTTTTCCTTTGGTCCAACCACTTCGTCCTTTGACTTGTTTTGCTTGACTTTTTTTGTTACCTCAGGCACCCGTCTCCCAAAGGGTGCTATGAGTGCACAGTGTCTGGACTCCGCTGGGTGTGTGAGAGCAATGTCATTCTGAAGTACCACTACAGGAACTGGGAACCCTACAGTCAACTTCTGAAACGCATGCAGTACACACAAGGTGGTCCGTTGCTGGACATCACTATGGAGTTTGGTGAACTGGAGGAAGTCCATCTGCCACACTTCATCTGTTTAGGTAAAATAATAGAATATATTCAGAAATAAATGTAAAAATAAACAAAATAATGGTTCATATTTGTTTAATTTGTGTTCAAGCTCATGTTGACTAAAGCACTTAACATTGTTCTTGATTGTGCTGAATGAATAATATAAGATTTTTTTATTCTCTCCAATTGATTGTGTTGTGCAGGGACCAACCCTTCCCTGGGGAATGACATGAAGATTCTTCATGTAGAGGAACATGGAATGTCTTTAGAGGAAGTGCATGAGGTCACCCGATTCCATGTTAAGCTTCTTCGTCCTAAGTTCTCAGCTCTCTCACTGAGCTATCCCTTCTTTTGGGACGCAGGAGTACACTGTAATGTGGTACTCTATCTGGCAGTGAAAAAGGAAACACTAATTTCACGGCTGTACCTGCTCCTGAGAAACTCCAGTCAACAAGAGGTAAGGCACCATCATTAAATGTCTATGTTGACTGTTAGGCCAGGATTCAACCCAATCGCGCTTGTAGACAATGCCACGTTCCCAGAGATCACATTCAAGGTAAACGCTGCATATGTCGGTCATTACCTTTTAAATGGCATCTTTAAATATTTTTATTTGCAGACTTGCATGATCAGAGTTGCATGTTGTTGTGTGAATTATTGGGCAGACAATGCTCCATTGTTCATTTTATAGGCTGTGCAGAAACAGGAGGAATATCAGATGTCCAAAGGATATTCCAAATTTCTCCTGTCAAGTCCAAATGGCCCCCTAAAGCTGAAAAGTCATTTTGTGCTCCAAAATCCCCATGCCAAATCTATCAAACCACAGCTGCAGTTTTAGCGGATTAGGGATATGACTCTGACATTTAATTCAAAGTTCTAATATTTTTTTCTATTCATTAAGTTTGACCTCTCTTTCTCTCGCTCTCGTTCTCTCATATTCTCTTCTGTTTGTCTTTTTTGTTTCTGTCTCATTCGTTGCACCATATGGCCGTCCATACAGAAGATTCAGCTGTTACCTGAAGACGTCGAACCAAGCCGTTTTAAGATGGTTATGGATAATACAGGGATTGACATTTAGATGAAGTTAATCGGAGATGATGGGAATACAGTATGGGATGATATACTACCAAAAGGTAAGAGATAGATGCCACTCATAACTTACATTTTTGGACAGATACTACACTATTAAAACCCTCTACAGTCTAAGGGTGGGGGAGTCTCATCTTTTGATAGAGGGGTTATTAATTCTTTATTACACAAATTTTACTCTAGGGGTTAAAGTGTACTTTAATGAAATATTCTATTATCTGTTTGTTTATTTTTCAGATGAATACAGCGATGACACTCATTCAATGTGTAAGTTTGTTTTCATGAGTCATAGTCAGTGAGGTGCAAAGCTACAAAACTTACAGAACATACAAAGCATTCAGATAGAAATATGTTATGTATACTGAACAAAAATATAAACGCAACAATTTCAACGGTTTTACTGAATCAGCCAATTTAAATACATAAATAAGGGATTTCACATGACTTGGCAAGGGCACAGCCATTGGAGGGCCTGGGAGGGCATAGGCCCACCAACTTGGGAGCCAGGCCCAGCCAATCAGAATTTGTGTTTTATTACAGAAATAAATACTCCTCAGTTTCATCAGCTGTCCGGGTGGCTGGTCTCAGACGATCCCGCACGTGAAGAAACCGGATGTGGTGGTCTTGGGCTGGCATGGTTACACGTGGTCTGCGGTTGTGAGGCCAGTTGGACATACTGCCAAATTCTCTAAAATGATGTTGGAGGTGGCTTATGGTAGAGAAATGAACATTAAATTATCTGGCAACAGCTCTGGTGGACATTCCTGCAGTCAGCATGCCAATTGCACCCTCCCTCAACTTGAGCCATCTGTGGCTTTGTGTGTGGCCTTTTATTGTCCCCAGCACAAGGTGCACCTGTGTAATGATCATGCTGTTTAATCAGCTTCTTGACATGCCATACCTGTCAGGTGGATGGATTATCTTGGCAAAGGAGAAATGTTCACAAACAGGAATGTGAACTAATTTGTGCACAATTTGAGCGAAATAAGATTTTTGTGTGTATGGAACATTTCTGGGATCTTTTATTTCAGCTCATGAAGCATGGGACCAACACTTTTAACATGTTGTGTTTATACTTTTGTTCAGTATAGAACAGATAATCTAGGATAGGAAATATTATCAGCTCTATACAAGAAATAACTACAGTATCAAAAGGAATGATAACTGGAGGGACCTCAAGTGGTTAAAACTGCTCTAGAAACTTCTGCTGCAAACCCTACAAACCATATACTGTATATTAATTGATTTCTTCCCCCAGCATTAACATCACCTGTGACGTTTCTAAAGAACCACAGAGCTGAAATCATTCAGAAGGCCACAAATGCTATGCCAATAGCAGATGCTCTGCTTTCAAAAGGAATGATCAGTGAAGAAGATTACGCGAAAATAGAAGGTGAACAAACTGTTCAGGACAAATTTAGGAAACTACTGAAATGTGTGATTAAAGAACCAAAGGTGGTTTCTGCTTTCCTCAAAGTCTTCAAGGAACAGAGTCCCTATCTCTTTGAGGACTTGGAAAAATCTGGGTAAGAGAAAGTTACCCTACCTTTTACATGTCAATGGTCAAATTTAATTTAAAGGTAAAATACAGTTGTTAAGATCCAAGTAATGATAGCACATTTTTGATGGTCAAAGGAGGGAACTTTGCTATCATCACATCATTGTCTTTATTTGTTACACTTAACCCATTCTTCTATCTCTCTGCCTCCTCTTTCCTCTCTATCTATCTACCTCCTCCTCTTTTCTCTCTATCTCTCTACCTCCGCCTCTTTCCGCTCTCTCTATCTCTCTACCTCCTCCTCTTTCCTCTCTCTCTATCTCTCTGCCCATCCTCTGACTTGCAGAACCTAATCCAAAAATGCTGACGTCTGTGTCATAGTGGTTAAAGATACTTCACTAGATCAACCCAGTAAGGAAAAATTGAAGCTGACCAAATAAAGGCACTGATGATAACTTGGCCAAGGACCTTCGCCAGTTAATTTATGGTTTTGATTAAATAAATAATAAAACGCCTCTGGATAAACTGATATAAAAATTGTAAATACACAGGCATAACCTCACACCTCTCCAGCATCTCTGTATTGTCCTGGACCACTGAGTCATATAATGTTCTGACTTAGGAATGGATAAGCAGCTGTTGTTCATAGGGTCATATTCATACCAGAGCCTGGTACAAAAGCTCTGATTAGAAAATGTAAAAAATGGACTGTAACTGAAAAGAAAATGTGTTTTATTGATATTGTGTTGTTGTCCTGAATTGATGGTCTTATATTATAAACATAGATTTTATTTGTATTTTTAGTGTTTGATTCTATGTTTTGTATTTGAAGTAGTGTATTCATCGGACCCTGTCAATCTATCAAATGGTGTACCATATATTTATGAAGTAGATTTTTGTTTATAAAGGACATTTTATTATGTTAATTATGTTTTTAATGTTATGTATTTTATTTTCTATAACACTGTAATGGATCTGCTGTGATGGATTTATGAATTATACTTTTCAAAGACTCCAGATGTTGTTAAGGTTTGGACAGGGTAAGCCGTCATTGTAAATAATAATTTGTTCTTAACTGACTTGCCTAGTTAAATAAATAAAAGGCATATAAAGTATATCATATATGTATTGGATAACGGCACAATCATTTGGGCTTGGGTTAAATGTCAATGTAGGGCTCATGTATTTAATATATGGCTCGTCAGGCTCAAGTAAAATCAGGTTTGAATTTTTATGCTGATCAAAGCTCTAATCAAATCCAGATATGTATATGCTTTATAATGCTTTTGAATGACACTTCCTGTTTTGGCGGGAATACCGGGTTAGACCCTTTGCTATGAGACTTGAAATTGAGCTCAGGTGCATCCTGTTTCCATTGATCATCGTTCAGATGTTTCTACAACTTCATTGGAGTCCACCTGTGGTAAATTCAATTGATTGGTCATGATTTGGAAAGGCACACACCTGTCTATATAAAGGTCCCACAGTTGATGGTGCATGTCAGAGCAAAAACCAAGCCATGAGGTCGAAGGAATTGTCCGTAGAGCTCTGAGACAGGATTGTGTTGAGGCACAGATCTGGGGAAGGGTACCAAAACATTGCTGCAGCATTAAAGGTCCCCAAGAAGACTGGCCTCCATCATTCTATAATGGAACCAACAAGACTCTTTCTGGCTGCCCGGCCAAACTGAGCAATCGGTGGAGAAGGGCTTTGTTGAGGGAGGTGACCAAGAACTCGATGGTCACTCTGACAGAGCTCCAGGGTTCCTCTGTGGCGATGGGAGAACCTTCCAGAAGGACAACCATCTCTACAGCACTCCACCAATCAGGCCTTTTATGGTAGAGTGGCCAGACGGAAGCCACTCTTCAGTAAAAGGCACATGACAGCCTGCTTGGAGTTTGCCAAAAGGCACCTAAAGGACTCTCAGACCATGAGAAACAAGATTCTATTTATGCTGATTATCAAACTTCACATCTGGAGGAAACCTAGCACCATCCCTACGGTGAAGCATGGTGGTGTCAGCATCATGCTGTGGGGATGTTTTTCAGCTGCAAGGAGACTAGTCAAGATCGAGGGAAAGATGAACAGAGCAAGGTTTCTTACTTTAGGCCATGGTGTTTTATGTTGACTTCTATATAGCTAATTTAATAAGCATCCTGAAGGTTATATTCATGTAATCAAAAATTCAAACTCCCTGCATGTGTTTGTACATGCCTGCCTGCGTGCGGTGATTAACATGCCAAGCACAGCATCACAAAAAAAATACTTCCTCATTATGGGTGAGAATAGCTACTCATTTTGTGTGTGTGCATGCCTGTTTGTGTATAACTTTTTCAGCTCTCTGCCTCTGTAAGTGAGTGGTAAGGGGCAACGTCCCAGTTGGAACGTAGTGTTGTAGCCATCAGCTCCCAGTATGGAGAGGACAGTATTGAACTGGGAAGACAGCTCTTCAAACTGGTGCAGCAGAGACAGAATGTCCTTTCTGTCCCTTTATCCCTCTCCCCAGCTTGCTAAAAAGAAATAATGAGCAAGCCTTCCTTCATGAACTGGCCTTTGTAAAATGGTATAGAATCAGCTTGATCCCCATTTAACCTTTATTTAACTAAGCAAGTCAGTTAAGAACAAATACTTATTTACAATGACGGCCTACCAAATGGCAAAAGGCCTCCTTTTGGGATGGGGGCTGGGATTCTTTTGTTATTTTTTTAAATAAAAAATATAGGACAAAGCACACATCACGACAAGAGAACAAAACACTACATAAAGAGAGGCCTAAGACAACAACAAAACAGCAAGTCAGCAACACATGACAACACAGCTTGGTAGCAACATGACAACAACATGGTAGCAACACAACATGGCATCAGCACAACATGGTAGCAGCACAAAACATGGTACAAACATTACTGGGCACAGACAACAGCACAAAGGGCAAGAAGGTAGAGACAACAATACATCACGCAAAGCAGCCACAACTGTCAGCAATTGTGTCCATGATTGAGTCTTTGAATGAAGAGATTGAGATAGAATTGTCCATTTTGAGTGTTCGTTGCAGCTCGTTCCAGTCGCTAGCTGCAGCGAACTGAAAAGACAGCGACCCAGGGATGTAACCGTTTTCCAGAACTTCTTGGGGTTAGACCAACAAAGAGAGAACTGCTCCTTAAAGTAACTTTGGCCTTCCGGATAGCCTGAGTGCACTTATTTTTCATTTGCCTGAACGAGAGCCAGTCAGCCTGAGTATGTGTGTGCCAAGCCTTTCGCCAAATGCAATTATTGAGGTGGAGTAACTCTGCAAGATCACGGTCGAACCAGGTGCTGAACCTGTTTTTAATTCAAATGTTCTTCATGGAGGCGTGTCTGAAAATATCAAAAAAGAAGGCCCAAGAGTCTCGACAGAGGGGATCAAGCTGATTCTATACCATTTTACAGAGGCCAGTTCAGCAAGCTGGGGAGAGAGATAAAGTGACGAGTGGGGGAATGACGGGTGCAAGATGGATAAGCGGAGCCAGAAACAGAGACAAAAAAGGGGTGGAATAGGGAGGGTGGAAAAGAGATGATTGTTTCACTTACAGCAATAAAGCTATATGAATTATGAGAGAACACTTTGAGGAATATCATAAATATGGACTTGGGCACAAAAAATCATGATTAAAGTTCCAGACTGAATTTGCACTTTCCCCATATCATTAGCACATTGACTCTATAAAACTGCATGGATGTTTGGTGGTTGTATTTTGTTTGATTTAAACTTATTGCACTGGTATTTTCCACTTCAAATAACAGAAATGAATAAATATCAGGGGAGGGGGATATTTGACTTGGGGAGGGGTGATATTTGACTAGGGGAGGGGTGATATTTGACTAGGGGAGGGGTGAGGTCTGAGGAGGAATGACGATATTCCTGATATTTATTCCATAGTTATATGTCTAAAACAAATTAGCTAGCTTCTTATAACATCAATTGAAGTAGGCCATGAATGCCTATGACCTTACCACCAACATTAGATAATAAAATACAACTCAAACTTCATAATTGAAATGACAACAATGTGCATTTGAAATAGTATTTAATATGACCGACAACTTAAACAATAACTAGCCCAATAAGCCCAACTGGTAGGTCTGAAAATAGGTATTCTGTTTCTACCTTGATGTCAGATGTAAAAAGTCCTTAACCTTTTTAGGCTTGCTATCATTCATTTTACATTAAAATCAAAATCAAGGAATTTCCACAAAACCTACACACAGGAATATCATAATATTTATCTACAAACTTTTACAGTGTTCTGTGTCAATTAAGTGGTTAGAGCACTCAGAGGAATGAGAAAGCATTTGATGCAACAACTTTGAAACCATTATAAACATTCTAAAACGTTTTAAACAAATATTGATCTAAACATTAAACACATTTAAAAATCTAAAAAGCCATCAAAAGATCATGGTATTAAAACATTTGTTCATTTCAGATCTGATTAGTTTATACACACATTATGACAAAGACACACAACCTAATGTAATGGATAACACACTGCTAAGGGATTTAGAATGACTTGAAATAAATCAATTAATCTAAGATAAGTCTGTAATTTGATGAGAGGGATCTGGTGTTTGAATCAAGTCCCTCCAGTACCAGTTAGGATTGCAGCTGAAGAGTGAAAGTCATATTTCCTCCATGCTGGTCTAGCCATCTGTCTCTGTACAGCCCAGTCAGTCTGTATGGCTCCTATTCCACTGTGAGGGCCATCCTCTGTGAGAGTCTCCCCTCTTTGTGTGCATGATATCCTTCTTCTAAGTAATCTCTAAACTATGTAAAAAGTAAAAAATATTGATTGTGATAGACCCACAATCCAAATTCCAATACGAAAAAACTCAATATATTAAATTAGAATTGGCAACAACAAAAAAACAACACTTGAGTTTTATTTGAAAAATATATATCGATATGTACAGATCCCATGTCCCGGGTCAGTCATCACTGAAAAAGAGCAAGAGCAGAGACACACAATCACTAGCAGGCAAATAATACTGTACAATGCCACTGTACACTATGTGAGATGAAACATAACTTCTTAAACACCCCTAAAGGCGTCCGAATGGTTCCCATCTGAAACAGTTTGTGCATACATTATGACAACATTTTGTGCCGTTTTTGTTCTTTATGATATTCAAGTTTTTTTCCGGCTGTTCGTGCACACAAACGTTTTCTCGAGGCAAGCCAAAGTCGGTAGCCAAAGTCAGTAGCCAAAGTCTACGCCCCTTTCGTCGGGTGATTGGTCAACAGTAGGGATTCTTCAATGAAGTGTTGGTTGTCATTCAACGAGAGACGACTCGTTTTCATGCAAATTCTTTTCATTGAAAAATACTGCACCAAACATCTTAGTTAGATGTAAAATTGGGCGACTAAGATCTCTTCGCCAAAAACACCAAAATTAATGACCGATTTATTGAGTTATCTCAGATTAAATCAAACTATTTTGAGGAAGTGTATACTGGCTACGGTTTCTCAAGATGGTAAAACATTTTCTAGTTTTTCAAGAGAAGGCCTTTTAAGGGACTAAGCGAGGCACAGATGTTCACTTCGCCTAGCTGAGTTCTGCTAGGAGCAAACCGAACCTAGTATGCAGATGCCTTAATACAGCCTGACACCGAAAACAGAGCCTCATAGAAGTAGTGTTGCTGTACAAACCTTATGCCAACATCCAGGTATGGGTAATCCATCCCGACCCTGGTGACAGAAAAGAAACACCTTCATTAAACAAACACATGCAGTATTGCTTCGCCAACAGATGAATACAGATGGTCTGTAACAACAAAGGGCTAGGAGGAGGGATTTCTAACAGCACACACCAGTCATGCTGTCAAACCATCCATTAAACTAATACCATGTAACAGTGGTTAAAAACAATGACATCCCAGCTCATGACATGATTCAGCAGCTGACGTAACATAGTAAAACACTGAAAACAGATGATTACTTCACATAGGAGGAGCACAAAACCGATGTCACAACATTACACACTACACCCACCCACAGTGATAAGAGTTTAAACACATTTTCTGTTCAGCTAGACTACAGGCAGGGACGAGCACATTCAGTACAATAAAGAACAGGTAGCTCCACTGCAGTGGTAGACATGCTGGCCCAGGTTATCATGTTTTGAGGATCTGACTATTGTGTTATGCTGCTAACATAAGACTACCAATTAGGAGACCCAGTGTCTTGCTGGTTTGTTGCTGGCTAAGTATGTCTAACTATCTAAGTATGGCTCAAAATTGTTAAAAAGCACTCGCATATCTGAGTTATCGTGTTGCAGGTGCCTTTAAAAGCTCTGGCGAAGGCCAAGAGGCCAAGAAACCAAGAGACCAAGAGGACAAAAGACCAAGAGGCCAAGACGTAAGCTTGAATTTAAAAAAAGTGACACTAGCAAGAGCAGTGTGCGGGTTTCTTTTTTTGTGTGGGGGGGGGGGGGGGG
>QNTS01003992.1:17852-31696 GCA_003317085.1 Hucho hucho
AGAGTTTAATAACTACAATTTTACAAGTTTAAAGAACTGACTATTCAAACAGTTAGCTCTTGTCTGTGACTGTTGTTTAGATTTACAGAGAAAGAGAAAAGCAGGGCTCCTTTTGTTGTGTGTGTGTGTGTGTGTGTGTGTGTGTGTGTGTGTGTGTGTGTGTGTGTGTGTGTGTGTGAGTGTGAGGTGTGTGAGGTGTGTGTGTGTGTGAGGTGTGTCTCCCAGTGAGGCTCTGTTTATTTTGGCCGGGGACTGATGACTAATGGCTACTGACAGACTACTGCATCCTACCAAAGGGGCTTCAATATTTGGGAAAAATCCAAATGGAATGACAAACTGTGAAAATTGTTCATTCCCCTTTCTGAAATGAACATGCATTCTGGGATTTAGCCGGTAACTCTTTCATGTGGGAGGTGTACCTTTGTGTATACCAGTGAGTCAGGTAAACTTCCTGGGTGGTCTGAGCAGACAGATAGACTAGAGAGTAGGGCTGTTACGGTAACATTATTACCGCCACACCGGCAGTCAGGAGTCATAACTGCAGCCAAATTCCACATGACCGTTTAGCCATGGTAACTAGGCTTCTCCAAGCTCTGATGCTGCTGATGGTCAGACCGGAGTTTAGCCTACCTGGCAGGCATGAAAATTAAACACGGAAAAAGTGTTCTCTATTCGCTATTTAAGTGTTTAGATTACATGTATTTTTCCCCATGCCCCTGTTCCAAAACAGGTGCATGATAATGGTCCATTCTAAATCTAAATTAATTCCACACATACAGTTGAAGTCGGAAGTTTACATACACCTTACCCAAATACATTTAAACTCAGTTTTTCACCATTCCTGACATTTAATCCTTGTAAAAATTCCCTGTCTTAGGTCAGTTAGGATCACCAATTTATTTTAAGAATCTGAAATGTCAGACTAATAGTAGAAAGAATTATTTATTTCAGCTTTAATTTCTTTCATCACATTCCCAGTGGGTCAGAAGTTTACATGTTATCAAATACTAATTGAGTGTATTGCCTTTAAATGGTTTAACTTGGGTCAAACGTTTCGGGTAGCCTTCCACAAGCTTCCCACAAAACGTTGGGTGAATTTTGTCCCATTCCTCCTGACAGAGCTGGTGTAACTGAGTCAGGTTTGTAGGCTTCCTTGCTCGCACACACTTTTTCAGTTCTGCCAACAAATTTTCTATAGTATTGAGGTCAGGGCTTTGTGATGGCCACTCTAATACCTTGACTTTGTTGTCCTTAAGCAATTTTGCCACAACTTTGGAAGTATGCTTGGGGTCATTGTCCATTTGGAAGACCCATTTGCGACCAAGCTTTAACTTCCTGACTGATGTCTTGTGATGTTGCTTCAACATATCCACATAATTTTCCTCCCTCGTGATGCCATCTATTTTGTGAAGTTCATCAGTCCCTCCTGCAGAAAAGCACCTCCACAACATGATGCTGCCACCCCGTGCTTCACGGTTAGGATGGTGTTCTTCGGCTTGCAAGCCTCCCCCTTTCCCCCCCAAACATAACAATGGTCATTATGGCCAAACAGTTCTATTTTTGTTTCATTAGACCAGAGGACATTTCTCAAAAGTACGATCTTTGTCCCCATGTGCAGTTGCAAACCGTAGTCAGACTTTTTTATGGCGGTTTTGGAGCAGTGGCTTCTCCCTTGATGAGCGGCCTTTCATGTTTGTCAATATAGGACTCGTTTTACTGTGGATATAGATAATTTTGTACCCGTTTCCTCCAGCATCTTCGCAAGTTCCTTTGCTGTTGTTCTGGGATTGATTTGCACTTCTCGCACCAAAGTACGTTCATCTCTAGGAGACAGAATGCGTCTCCTTCCTGAGCGGTATGACGGCTGCGTGGTCCCATGGTGTTTATTCTTGCGTACTATTGTTTGTACAGATGAACCTGGTACCTTCAGGCGTTTGGAAATTGCTCCCAAGGATGAACCAGACTTGTGGAGGTCTACAATTTCTTTTCTGAGGTCTTGGCTGATTTCTTTTGATTTTCCCATGATGTCAAGCAAAGAGGCACTGAGTTTGAAGGTAGGCCTTAAAATACAACAACAGGTACACCTCCAATTGACTCAAATGATGTCAATTAGCCTATCAGAAGCTTCTAAAGCAATGACATCATTTTCTGGAATATTCCAAGCTGTTTAAAGGCACAGTCAACTTAGTTTATTTAAACTTCTGACCCACTGGAATTGTGACACAGTGAATTATAAGTGAAATAATCTGTCTGTAAACAATTGTTGGAAAAATTACTTGTGTCATGCACAAAGTAGATGTCCTAACCAATTAAACCAAAATTAAACACATGAATCAGCTTTACAACTGGTGTAGAGCCTAACTGGCCTACATAGGCAACGCATGAGTTTCAAGTTTGGGGAAGATAATTTTCACCATAAAAAGTGCACCTTTATATAAAACATAATCGGATTTGCGGTCACTTTTGAAAACAGTGTTTTCCGGCTAATTGATTGCATTTTGAAACATTTGCGCTCATAGCCTACTGCCGTGTGCGCATTGCTGCGCTTATAATGTGAAGAAATAACCTAATAGTTTACCAGTATTTTAAGCTAAACATTCTGATCTGTTGCATCAGCCTCATTACTTTTAAAATGTTTTTGACGTGAGTGGTTGTATTCATTTGGATCTATCGCATCCCACAACTGTCCCAGAGTATGTTTGGAATATTTATTTATTGCACAGAAGGACAAGTTGACTAATAGAATAGATCAACTTTTGTTCTATGGGGATAGTAGATTGACATAGGCTAGTGCTTTGCTGTTCGTTAGGCCTACTCATCTTGTTGGCTGACGAAAAGTAGGCTAAATGTAGACAGTTCTTCTAACATCTTCAATATGTGCCTCAGAATTCAATAAGATCTGTCTGTCTTCGGAGTGCTTCGGAGCACGGCAGCCAGGAATTATAATTATTATATTCAGCCCAAGGGCACAAAAGGCATGGATTTTTTAGGGGGCATTACGGCCACACAAGGGGGATCCCGCTGGGAAATTCGAGGCCTGGTGAGAATATTATCAAGTGTTTGTCAAATTGTGAATGAGAGACTGATGAAGTGTGTGCAGCCTGGACAAGAAACAAATCAGAGCTCATGCCTTTCATGTGACTTTTTCAAATCATCATTAGAGTCGCATCATGCAGCCTTAGAATGTATAGAAAATCGAAACATATAGCCCAACATTTGTATCACAACTAAAGTTGCATAAATAACTCTAAATGAAGCATATACAGTGGGGCAAAAAAGTATTTAGTCAGCCACCAATTGTGCAAGTTCTCTCACTTAAAAAGATGAGAGAGGCCTGTAATTTTCATCATAGGTACACTTCAACTATGACAGACAAAATGAGGAAAACAAATCCAGAAAATCACATTGTAGGATTTTTAATGAATTTATTTGCAAATTATGGTGGAAAATAAGTATTTGGTCGCATACAAACAAGCAAGATTTCTGGCTCTCACAGACCTGTAACTTCTTCTTTAATAGGCTCCTCTGTCCTCCACTCGTTACCTGTATTAATGGCACCTGTTTGAACTTGTTATCAGTATAAAAGACACCTGTCCACAACCTCAAACAGTCACACTCCAAACTCCACTATGGCCAAGACCAAAGAGCTGTCAAATGACACCAGAAACAAAATTGTAGACCTGCACCAGGTTGGGAAGACTGAATCTGCAATAGGTAAGCAGCTTGGTTTGAAGAAATCAACTGTGGGAGCAATTATTAGGAAATGGAAGACATACAAGACCACTGATAATCTTCCTCGATCTGGGGCTCCACGCAAGATCTCACCCCGTGGGGTCAAAATGATCACAAGAACGGTGAGCAAAAATCCCAGAACCACACGGGGGGACCTAGTGAATGACCTGCAGAGAGCTGGGACCAAAGTAACAAAGCCTACCATCAGTAACACACTACGCCGCCAGGGACTCAAATCCTGCAGTGCCAGACGTGTCCCCCTGCTTAAGCCAGTACATGTTCAGGCCCGTCTGAAGTTTGCTAGAGAGCATTTGGATGATCCAGATGAGGATTGGGAGAATGTCATATGGTCAGATGAAACCAAAATANAAATACCAGCAACAGTGTGTGAAAACCTTGTGAAGACTTACAGAAAACGTTTGACCTCTGTCATTGCCAACAAAGGGTATATAACAAAGTATTGAGATAAACTTTTGTTACTGACCAAATACTTATTTTCCACCATAATTTGCAAATAAATTCATTAAAAATCCTACAATGTGATTTTCTGGATTTCTTTTTCTCATTTCGTCTGTCATAGTTGAAGTGTACCTATGATGAAAATTACAGGCCTCTCTCATCTTTTTAAGTTGGAGAACTTGCACAATTGGTGGCTGACTAAATACTTTTTTGCCCCACTGTAGGAGGACCTGTTTCTTTGTTAACAGCTCAACACAGAATAACCGCATGTGCACACTTCCTTGGAAATTGTTTGGAGAAAATATCATTTTTATTTTATTCAGCTGTGTTCAATTGTATTCTTAATACTATAAAATAATAAAAATGTATGCCACGTAATTCTAAGCAAACCTTGTCTGCTAAATGAACTAGGCATAGCCATATCAGGGACTAACATATGGACAACTCAGAGTATGCTATTCTGTTCATCTGAAATAGACTACATTTTCTTTATATCATGTTTCTTTAGACCTGTCTAAAATAAATAATGAGAGTAGGGCTGGGAGGGCTGGGAGTAGGGCTGGGAGGCAGGTAGCAGAGGTCAGGGTAAAATAAATAAAAAATAAAATAAAATACATAAAAAGGTAGCAGAGGTCAGGGTTCACATGCACCTGACATGCTACATTATCTACTCATTACACTCAAGTCATTTCATCTCAGGAAATGTGTGTGTGTGGGTGTGTGTGTGTAGTTGTGTTCTTTTTTTATTTGTTCATTAGTTTGTGTGTGTGCTTGTGTGTCTCACCATGTGGGGCTCCTGTCCAGGTTGGCATGGTGGGCAGGGCTGGCAGCTACTGAGGGTCTGGTTGTAGAACTCAAACTCTCCACAACTACTGTACTCTGACCTGAGAGAGGGAGGACAGGACACCTAAAAGAGAGAGGAGGGGGGATAAAAGCGTACAAAGAGTCATAATGTGTGCTTTATTCAGGTTCTTGGTTATAAATTAAGATGAAACTTTTTGTTCTGTTTTCAACTTACTACAGGATTCTACATACGCTTGATTCTGCTAAGACTTTATATACTACAGCTTTTAATAAGCCATTCTAATTAAATTCAATGAGAATATACCAATCCCCTTGGGAACCCAACTACCTCATACCCCAGTACACTGACTCAGTATCGGTACTGCTTGTATATAACCTGTATATAGCCTCGCTATTGTTTTTTATTGTGTTACTATTTTATTTGTATCTATTTGTTAATTTTCTTACTTTTTTAACTGCATTGTTAGGAAAGGGCTTCTAACTAAGCATTTCACGGTAAAGTCTACACTTGATTTGATTTTGAACCATTAATGTGGCCTTCACGCGTGTTGACACGTTTACAAGTGCACTGACACGTTCACATGCCTGAACGCGTCAATGTGTGAACGCATGTGTGAACACGTGAATGCTGGAATAAATAAAAACATATGTTTGCTAGAATTGCCTCTGCCTTGTGTTTTCCATGTCTCAGTTATCACGGGTTGATCATGTAGAGGGCTTTTTTCATGCTGCGGGCGGGAGAAGGAAGTCAGACGAACGACTTCAGGATTATACATTTTTTTGGCCTGCTTATTTTAAAACAAGTGTCTTTCTATTTGTTGGTCATTATATTCAAGGCTATGAAGTCACCCTTGTTGCATTTTCACACAAGTCTTGCTTGCGCAACTTCATTGTTGAGATGATAACTTATTCAATATTATTCAACTTATTCAATAGTGAGATAATAAGATGATAACTTATTCAATATTATTCAACTTATTCAATAGTGAGATAATAAGATGATAACTTATTCAATATTATTCAACTTATTCAATAGTGAGATAATAAGATGATAACTTATTCAATATTACTCAACTTATTCAATAGTGAGATAATAAGATGATAACTTATTCAATATTACTCAACTTATTCAATAGTGAGATAATAAGATGATAACTTATTCAATATTACTCAACTTATTCAATAGTGAGATAATAAGATGATAACTTATTCAATATTATTCAACTTATTCAATAGTGAGATAATAAGATGATAACTTATTCAATATTATTCAACTTATTCAATAGTGAGATAATAAGATGATAACTTATTCAATATTATTCAACTTATTCAACTTATTCAATAGTTGTTGTTTTTTCTCGTTACAACGGAGCAAAACAGTTAATCTCATGCAAGCAACCTATAGCCTACAGAAATAAACAACAGGGTGATTTTCACTGCATGCCGGCTACAAACACAATGGCTTCATTAAACTATATTTGTTCTTTCCATGATATTGTAAAATGTTGTAAGTTGAAACAGTACAAAACAAGTGATCTCAAACAACATAAATTGTTTGAATTGATTGCATAAATTGATAAACATAAATTGCTACAAACATAAATAATGACTATGGCCTCTCCGCATGCTTTTTATGATAGTAATGATTTTGACCCCAAAGTTGTGTCTGCTGAAGATGCATTAGGAAACTTCACATGAGAAGCTTATAATGGCAACCAAAGAGCTCATTATGACTAGACAGGTGTGCAACTTTGGTTTTAGAAGTGGGGGGGACATCATTTTCCAAACAGCCTACCCGACCGCTCGGAGGTGTTCGCATGGTCCTAAAGCACACCGGTGCCTCGTTTTATATCACATTCCAATGATAAAACTGGGGGGGACAAAAATGCTATTTTAGAATGTGGGGATGGCGCCCCTGACTAGAATATTATTTCATTAAACAAGAGCAGTGTTTTTAGCCAGCCCTGTAGTTTATTTGAGATTAACAGTTTTATCGAGAGAAAAAAAATATCGCTATGTTTTTATTACATGTTCATCTCAATGACACAAACCTGTTTAAATAAATGTGAAAAAGTAATTTACCTTGTTAAATAAAAATAAAGCTTAAAATGAAATTATATGAATGGTCTCTGTGAGCAGCAACATGCCATTTCATTATCATTGCCTTCAATTAGATTATTTGTTGTTTTACTTTACTGTGAAATTAACAAAAGGAATGTAAAAAAAATGAATGAAATATTTTCCCCCCAAAAATGGTAATGCCTTTATTCTGTGTTAAATATCCATGTGTTTAGTAAAAAAAAAGTGAAGGTGTCTGTCTGCCTCTGTTATCGCTATATTGGCTTATCCATTCCAAACTTCTTCTTAACTACACTATCTAGAAGGTATCGGTAGGCTATAATAAATGTTGTGACAACCCCAAAAGAATTAGCCTACATTCTACTCATATGGTTATAACGTTACATATACATATTATGCATTTATGTCTCTGGGTGTAGCTATGCATTGTACAAAAACTAGCTACAAAATATGTGAACTGAATGGAATACTGATTGTCTCAATTTTCTCTTCCTGACATCTTGCCTTGCATTTTATGACCATGACTGCTAGGGCCAGGGTGATACCACTAGCACAATATTCGTTAGTAGTGTGGCAAGGAAACAAAACACGAAGTAGATTTAATTTATTTAGGAAAACAACAATAATGTTATGAAATACAAGTGAAATGAATTAATTTCTTCCTTTACCAGTGCAAGAGATGCCCAAGTATATGATCTGTGAAAACTGCTTGCTCGAGCTCTTCGAACATTGTCTATCTTCTAAAAACGTCTTTGAGAAGAATTTGAACGGGACTGTATGCCAACTGAATTGTGCCATCCTAATGTCCTAAGTTCCCCATCTTCCCCAATTTAGGTGCCACCAACCTCCTGTGATGTTAGCTAACCCTTCCCCTAACCTTAACCCTTTAACCTAACTCCTAAACTTAACCCTAACTTTAAACCTAACCCCTAGCCTAGCTAACTTTAGCTAGTTAGCCACCTAGCCATCTAGCTAGAATTCGTAAAATATCATACGTTAAACAAATCGTAACATATTGTAATTTTGCAAATTCGTAACATATTGTACGTTTTATAAATTCATAATATATCATCAGAATTGTAATTCGTAACATATCATACGAAATTGGTGATGGACATCCACAAAGTAATAAAATACCATAAGAAACTTAGTATATCATACAAAATGGGTATCGCTGATTTACGTACAGAATAATACAAAATGCTTTGAGACCAGGTTGGCAGAGCAGGCATATTCATTAATTGGGGATGAGAACATTGTGGTGATTTCCACTTGTAGCAGAGAAATATACTTAACAAAAATATAAATGCACCATGCAACAATTTTAATGATTTTACTGAATTAAAGTTCATATGAGGAAATCAGTTAACTGAAATAAATTAATTAGGCCCTATTTTTTTAAAATTTTTATGTAACCTTTATTTAATAATCTTAGGATTTCACATGACTGGGAATACAGATATGCTTATGTTAGTCATAGATACCTTAAAAGAAATGGGCCTCACAATGGGTCTCAGGATTTTGTCACGGTATTTCTGTGCATTCAAATTTCTATTGATAAAATGCAATTGTGTTTATTGTCCATAGCTTATGCCTGCCCATTCCATAACCCCACCGCCACCCTGGGGCACTCTGTTCACAACGTTGACATCAGCAAACCGCTCACCCACATGACGCCATACACGTGGTCTGCGGTTGTGAGGCCGGTTGGACGTACTGCCAAATTCACCAAAACGACATTGGAGGCAGCTAATAGAGAAATGAACGTTCAATTATCTTATAACTGCTCTGGTGGACATTCCTGCAATCTCCCTCAAAACTTGAGACATCTGTGGCATTGTGTTGTGTGACAAAACTGCACATTTTAGAGTGGCCTTTTATTGTCCCCAGCACAAAGTGCACCTGTGTAATGATCATGCTGTTTAATCAGCTTCTTGATATGCCACACCTGTCAGGTGAATGGATTATCTTGGCAAAGGGGAAATGCTCACTTACAGGGATGTAAACAAATTTGTGCACAACATTTTAGAGAACTAAGCTTGGGCTCTCCTTCTCCGTGGCCGACGTGAGTAAGACATTTAAGCGTGTTAACCCTCGCAAGGCTGCCGGCATCCCTAGCCGCATCCTCAGAGCATGCGCAGACCAGCTGGCTGGAGTGTATATGGAACATTTCTGGGATCTTTTTATTTAAACTCATGAAACATGGGCCCAACACTTTACATGTTATGTTTATATTTTGTTCAGTGTAACAACAAATAGGGCACTGACTGACAGCTGTCCGTGTAACTAGCTAGCATGCTAACCTTAGCCAGCTAATGAAAGTTTTGTGAACACTGTTTCAGTTAAGTCAGGTAAAAAGAATTATTCCAGAAATAGACTCCTAGCCTACCTGTCAAGATATGAGTCTAAGCTGTTGACATGTTGAGATTTGACGTTTGTCTGACTCTTGCCATTTGATAATTCCAGTGAAATGGTTTTTGATTCCAAACGTCATATAAATATAAAGAATATAAGCTCTGGTAATATGGATAGCCTAACAATTGAACATTTTGGAGCGTTGTTAAGAGTTGAATATCCCTGTTTATAGATGTAATATTATTAATTGATTGAATATTATTGTTGTACATTTCTTTGAAATGTTGTTGATATAATATAATTTCCTTTTAGGAACCATTGCTAAAAAATGTACTTGAAAATAAAACAATGGTTCCTCTAAAACTTCTGACTACTGTGTGTGTAATTGTGTAGCTCTATTTGAACCGCAAATCTACTTCAGGGACATTCATAGTTGTGACTCAGAGACCCCATTGGTTCCTGAATGAACGCCTCCCCTAGATAGATAGTTTGTGTGTATGTATTGATATGTAGGCTACGTGTGCCATTAAAATGTCGTATTATGTCATGTTTCATGTTTTGTGTGGACCCCAGGAAAAGTTGCTGCTGCTTTTGCAACAGCTAATGGGGATACTAATAAAATACCAAATACCTTGAGCATGACATCTTCATGTTTGTGTGACAGTTCTGAATGTGTGTCAAAAGGAAAATAAAAGTACTTTCTGAATGTACTTCACTCCTGCCTGCCAAACACCGGCCCTCACCGCCTTTAACAGAACCATGGGAAAACAGTGCCAGATAGGCAGAGGCGAAGGACACTGTCTACCTGTCGCCACCGCCTCCCGCTAGCACAGCAGGTGGGAGGCTAGGGCGACACGGTGTACTAGCTAGCTTGCTAGTGAGAGACACTGTGTACTAGCTAGCTTGCTAGTGAGAGACACTGTGTGCTAGCTAGCTTGTCGTCCCAGCCTCCCACCTGCTGTATACCAGAGTCCTCCTTAGGACAAGCTGACTGAGCTAGCACAAAGTGTCCTTCGCTCTTACCTGCAAAACACCTGCCCTCGCCGTTGTTAACAGAACTGTGGGAAAACAGTGTGTGTGTGTGTGGGGGGGGGGTGTACGGTGTCTACCCATGTATGGTTAGCTAGCTACCATTGTCGCCCCCCACCTCTTCTTCTGTGGGGTCTATCGGTAGCTGGGGGGGGAGGGGGGGGTACGGTGTCTACCCGTGTATGGCTAGCTAGCCACCATTGTCGCCCCCCACCTCTTCTTCTTCGTCCAACATTAATGTGCATTAACCCCACCTATTCTACTGGAGCAGCCCCACCTCCCACCTGTCCTATCTTAAAAACGTAGTATAAAGAGGGGTTCCTGCACATACAGAAATGTCCTGAATTGCAGACCGCAATTGCACCCTTGTCGTAGAACTTGGAGAAGCCAACTTATATAGGCAGCACACCTGCAGGGAATTTGCACCTCTCAGCAGCCATTGTCTTCTCAGCCTCATCTGTAAAATCATTACACTGACATAAATGTAAGAACATACATTTTTTGTCGAAATATGTGAAGACACCAAGAATGGCAAAGATTCAAACATGTTTCAAGTCGCAAATCTGATGGAATATTGCTATATGTTCCCGCTTTATAGCTTATGTAATAGCCTAACATGAAAGAATTGACAGGTCAATGAACATTGTTATAATTAGGGATGCATGATATATTGGTGAACATATCGGAATCGGACGATATTAGCTAAAAATGCCAACATCGGTTTTGGCCCGATGTCTAGTTTAACGCCGATCTGCAAAACCGATGTCAAAGCTGACATGCATACCTATATAATGTAGGTACATGACGTAATGACGCCATGAAAACTTTTGCGCTACACGTGCAACACAGCATTCCTAACTTAGCCCACAATGTCTGCTGTGTGGATCGAGCAGTCAACAAGTCCAGCAGTCATTTGAAAGAGTAAGAACATTTCAGCGAGACAACTCAAAGAAGAAATCCATTAAAGCCAAGATAATGGAATTCATTGCCCTTGACAATCAACCATTCTCTGTCGCGGGTGATGTTGGCTTTCGCCGACTGGCCGAGCACCGGTACACACTGCCAAGTGCGTCACTGCTATTAGTTTCGTGACATACATACTATGGAATGCCGTTTGGGTCTTTGCGTGTTCAAAAAATATACAGTAGCACTGTCAAAGCTGTCCAAAAAAGTCTGCAAACAAGCAAACACCGGCCACGAACGATGTGTTTTCAATACTGCTTTGGTAATAAAGCATCATTTGTTCGACCGCAGGAGGAAAATCCATACAGTTTTTTGTGACCTTGGCTCTGTTTGACAGTCTCCCTATTGATTTCAAAGGCAAGCAGCTCCGAGATTTCAGTATCTATGGCTTCCACTAGATGTCAACAGTCTCTATACAAAGCCAGGAAACGGTAGCCCTGACCAGAACGGATATGGTCAAGTGAGCTCAGATGTCAACAAGATTTTGCGGGCGCGCAACCGAGTGCGCGCTCCACTTTATTTTCTTATCGTTCAGGCTACAATCCGGTTGAAATATTATAGAAAATATACATAAAATGATACCTAAGGAAACATTAAAAATGATGTTTGATTTGTTTGGAGAAATATGATAGGTATAATGTGAACGCGTTCTCTTCACGGTTCAATGGGCGACTCAACGGTGGATTTTATGATCATAACGCGGCAACCAAACGGAGATTTATGGATATAATAAATTACGTTTTCTAACAAAAGAAGCATGGATTGTCTTCATGGACACTTGGGAAGCCCTCAGCAGAAGTTCTTCAAAAGGTAAGGGATTTTATATTAGCGATTTTATGCGTTTTTTGAGACCCGCGTTAGGTTATGAATTTATGCTAATGGATAAATATTGTAGGTGCTATCCTCAAACAATCAAATGTTGTGCTTTCGCCGTAAAGCCTTTTTGAAATCTGACAACGCTGTGATATTGCCAAGAAGCAGAGCTTTTGATGACTATGCAACACTTGTATATTGATGAATGTTTAATAATTCAACTTTTGGATTTTGAATTTGGCGCCTTACATTTCACCGGGTAGTGTGAAAATGTTAGCGCCCCACTGCTCCCTAAGTAGTTAAGGACCAAAAAACGTACAGCTGCGCCAAACAGGGTGCAAAATAGCTGGGAGGAGATTTTCAATGTACCGATTCCATGGCACATCGGTTATGAACTGATACACAAAACAAGCCAGATTCAAAACTTTGAGTTTTTTTATTTAAATTATTATACAAAATTCTAGCAACCAATAGAATGTTATATATGTGGGGGATAAAACCATCCCTGCAGATTTTGCTGCGAAGAGACAGAATCATTAGATCACTTGTTTTGGTACTGCCCATATATAACTTGTTTTTGGTCGCAGGTTCAGGAATGGCTGAACATTTTTTACATTTTCTTGGAGCAACCTCTGCAAATAGCACTGCTGGGTGATTTGAAAAGTCATAGTCAATCGATAAATAATCTAATAATACTCGTAGAATTTAAAAATAATCTTTAACTGCGACTCATTTCAGGCTTAGGTCGCGCATCACTACCTTACAGGAAAGGCATTTGAACATAAACATTTCTTTTTTTTATCAAAATGCTAACTTGTATGCAATCTGTAAATAGGAATACAATTGTTAAATTACGAGCCTAGTTGGTTTAGCCACAGAAAAAGCCAGGAACCTTCCCACTAGCCATGATTGGCTGAGATAATGGCCATGTCGAGAGATGAGTTCGGATTGGTCTGCCATGTAGCACGCTTCTGTCTACAACATGAGCTCAGTATGTGTAGGTAATCCTTTCTAACGTGGCTTTTTTGAAAGATATCACGAAGAACTGCAAAAGTGTTGCTAATGTTCTCCACTTTCTGGAGGACTGAGTTTTAAAATCAGTGGAATACCCGATGGAAGCAGAGTATGATAGCTAAGGAGATGGAGAAAATTCTGGCGTTTGATTGCAAATAATACGGAGAGTCGAAAAGAGAGCACAAAGAAGAAAGCTGTTGTATAAAACACCTGTCTCCGGATTACATCTTCAAACTCTCTTCTTTATCACCCCACTTGTGTGTGTGTGAGTGTGTGTGTTACGTTTGCTGTTCTCCTCACAAAGATCTGCTGTCCAGATCCATCAGAACCCACAAATAAAATAAAGACACACTCAGCTCTCCCCTGCTCAGGGTCAAGGATGTCCTTTTCTAAACACAACAACAACACACTGCTGTTCTGAGAGATTAAACACACTGGTCAACACGAACACTGAAATTAAACCCAGTTACTGTTTGTAACAAACTGTATAAAAATGAACACAAGACAGACAGTGTAGCAGCTGGGGAGCTGGAGAGAACTGAGACATCTGACATGAAGATATTTGAGTCTGATGCTGCCATACACTGTGTATAGAG
>QNTS01003992.1:38222-58017 GCA_003317085.1 Hucho hucho
GTGTACTGTAGTGTTAGTGTACTGTAGTGTTAGTGTACTGTAGTGTTAGTGTACTGTAGTGTTGATGTACTGTAGTGTTGGTGTACTGTAGTGTAGTGCACCATGAAGTGTGTGTAATAGTTATACCCATGGAGCTGTTATTGTATCAGGTGATCCATAAAGAAAGAACGTGCTTAGCTAGTCTTCTATAGGGGTCCCACTGTCACCCTAACTCAGGTACTACACACATGCACACACACACAGACACACAGACTTATACACAAGCACATGCACACTTGGGAAACGTTTCTCTCTCTCTCTCTGTGTGATAGCTCAACTGAAGTGTCTGAGAGACACACTGACGATCACTAAAACAACTGATGGGAATCAGAGGGGGATTGAGTGTGTGTGTGTGTGTGTGTGTGTGTGTGTGTGTGTGTGTGTGTGTGTGTGTGTGTGTGTGTGTGTGTGTGTGTGTGTGTGTGTGTGTGTAGGAGACCCAGTGGCGCTGCTGGGATTTCAGGATAAAGATAAGAAAATTAAACTTTTTGTTTTGATGAAAAAGCTTGTCTTCTGAAAAGGAAGTGAGAGCTGCCAAACGACTCTGCCCCGAGCACCTCATTATCAGACTAATCGAACACATTCAGCACACACGCACACACACAACCAGAAGCTTTCATCAGGCTCTAGCCCAGCTCCTCACTCCCCCGCGAGTCCCCGGCGCCCCACACACCCAACACACTCACACTGGAATGCACTTCTCTATTTGAAGAGCGTCTCTCTCTCCCTTCTCTCCCCATTTCTTTCTCTATCCCTCTCTCTCCATCCCCTATCCTTCTTGCTCCGTCTCACTCTTTCCCTATTCTCTCTCTCCCCCTTCCTCTCTCTGCCTCTCTCTCACTCATTTCCTTTCCCTCTCTGTCCCCCACCTCTCCCTCTGTCTGTCCCCCCTCTCTCCTTCTCTGTCATCCTTCTTCCCTCTCCCTCCCTCTCTCTCTGTCCTCCCTGTTGGGACATGTCTGTGCTGAAAGCCAACCTCAATCTCCCAAGGCCCCGGGGAATTAATCTTCTAACGAGAGTTAATCTCACATAAACACACTGAGAATCATTATCTGTGTCATTAACGGCCTGACAGACCCACACCCCAGGCACAAATAAATACTTTCTACAGACCGACACCTCGGGCATGGATTATAATACTCTACTAGACCCCACACAGTTCCTGTTACAACACAGTTTACAGAGGCGCTCACACACAGACACCTTTACGGACACGATTATACAGGGGTCACTGCTGGAGTGAAGAATCCACTCTCTCACTCTCTCATTCATTCTCTCTTTCTCTCTCTCTCTCAATTCAATTTCTTTCATTGGCATGGGAAACATATGTTTACATTGCCAAAGAAAGTGAAACAGAAAATAAACAAAAGTGAAATAAACAATAAAAAATGGAAAGTAAACAAAACACTCACAAAAGTTCCAAAAGAATAAAGACATTTCATATTATGTCTATCTACAGTGTTGTAATGATGTGCAAATTGTTAAAGTACAAAAGGGAAAATAAATAAACATAGGTTGTATTTATAATGGTGTTTGTTCTTCACTGGTTGCCATTTTCTTGTGGCTACAGGTCACAAATCTTGCTGCTGTGATTGCACACTGTAGTATCTCACCCAATAGATATGGGAGTTAATCAAAATTGGATTTGTTTTTCGAATTCTTTGTGGGTCTGTGTAATCTGAGAGAAATATGTGTCTCTAATATGGTCATACATTTGGCAGGAGGTTAGGAAGTGCAGCTCAGTTTCCACTTCATTTTGTAGGCAGTGTGCACATAGCCTGTCTTCTCTTGAGAGCCAGGTCTGCATTTGGCGGCCTTTCGTTTGTAAATAGTCAAAGATTTCCTTAATTTTGCGTCAGTCACAGTGGTCAGGTATTCTGCCACTGTGTACTCTCTGTCCAAATAGCATTCTAGTTTGCTGTTGTTTTGTAAATTCTTTCCAATGTGTCAAGGAATTATCTTTTTGTTTTCTCATGATTTGGTTGGGTCTAATTGTGTTGCTGTCCTGGGGCTCTGTGGGGTCTGTTTGTGTTTGTGAACAGAGCCCCAGGACCAGCTTGCTCGGGGGACTCTTCTCCAGGTTCATCTCTCTGTAGGTGATGGCTTTGTTATGGATGTCACAACTTCCGACGAAGTTGGTCCCTCTTCTTGTTCGGGCGGTGTTCGGCGGTCGACGTCACCGACCTTCTAGCCATCGCCAATCCTTTTTTCTGTTATCCATTGGTTTTGTCTTGTCTTCCATCACACCTGGTTCCAATTCCCTCAATTACATGTTGTGTATTTAACCCTCTGGTTTCCCCATGTCCTTGTCCGTAATTGTTTATTGTTCAGGCATGTTACTGACGGCTGGTTATTTTGTTGCCGGGAGAACGCAGATCGCCACCGCAGTGAGACCCCGGTGTTCGCACCGGGGGATCGGGTGTGGCTCTCGACCCAAAACTTGCCCCTCCGCCTGCCCTGCCGGAAGCTGGGTCAGCGGTTTGTAGGGCCATTTAAAGTCCTGAGGAGAGTGAACAAGGTTTGTTATAGGTTACAGCTTCCACCCGATTACTGTATTAACCCCTCGTTCCATGTGTCTCTCCTCAGGCCGGTGGTGGCTGGTCCGCTCCAGGAGTCTGAGGTGCGGGAGGTTCCTGCGCCCCCTCTGGACATCGGGGGGGGGGGTGTCCCGGCGTACTCCGTTCGCTCCATACTGGATTCGAGGCGTTGGGCGAGGGGCCTTCAGTATCTTGTGGAGTGGGAGGGGTACGGTCCGGAGGAGAGGTGCTGGGTTCCGGTCAAGGACGTGTTGGATCCTTCAATGCTGCAGGAGTTCCACCGTCTTCGTCCGGATCGCCCTGCGCCTTGCCCTCCGGGTCGTCCCCGAGGCCGGTGTCGATGCGCAGGGGTGGGTTACTGTCACAACTTCCGCCGAAGTTGGTCCCTCTTCTTGTTCGTGCGGTGTTCGGCGGTCAACGTCACCGACCTTCTAGCCATCGCCAATCCTTTTTACTGTTATCCATTGGTTTTGTCTTGTCTTCCATCACACCTTGTTCCAATTCCCTCAATTACATGTGTATTTAACCCTCTGGTTTCCCCATGTCCTTGTCCGTAATTGTTTATTGTTCAGGCATGTTACTGACGGCTGGTTAGTTTGTTGCCGGGTTATGTACAACTCCCGTTTATTCGTGTGACCGGTATTTTCCCACACCTTAGTTTATTGTTTTGTACTAGTGCTTCGCTATTAAAATTACCTGCTCTCCTGCGCCTGAATCCTTTTCACCAGTTACCCACAGCCTGACAATGGAAGGTTTGAGAATCGTTTCCTTTTAGGTGGTTGTAGAATTTAACGTCTCTTTTCTTGATTTTGATAATTAGCGGGTATCGGCCTAATTCTGCTCTGCATGCACAATTTGGTGTTTTACGTTGTACACAGAGGATATTTTTGCAGGAAGATGCCGGGGAAGATGCCAGAGCTGAGGATGATGTTAAAGAGTTTAAGTATAGCCAATTGGAATTGTGATCTGTATATTTTATAATTTCATTGAGGTTACCATCAACCCCACAGGCCTTTTTGGTTTGGAGGGTTTGTATTTTATCCTGTAGTTCATTCAATGTAATTGGAGAATCCAGTGGGTTCTGGTAGTCTTTAATAGTTGATTCTAAGATGTGTATTTGATTATCTATATGTTTTTATTATTTGTTCTTTGTTATAGAGCCAAAAAGATTGGAGAAGTGGTTCATCCATACATCTCAGTTTTGGATAGATAACGCTTCGTCTTGTTGTTTGTTTTGAGTTTTCCAATTTTCCCAGAAGTGGTTCGATTCTATGGATTCTTCAATTATATTGAGCTGCTTTCTGACGTGCTGTTCCTTCTTTTTTCCGTAGTGTATTTCTGTATTGTTTTAGTGTGGGCTCAGGTTTTCTGGGTCTCTATGTTAATGGTTTCTCAATTTCTTTCTTAGGTTTTTGCATTCTTCATCAAACCATTTGTTATTGTTGTTCATTTTCTTTGGTTGTCTGCTTGAAATGTTTATATTTGATAGAGAAGCTGAGAGGTCAAATATACTGTTTAGGTTTTCTACTCCCAAGTTTACACCTTCACTAGTACAGTGAAACCTTCAGTCCAGGAAAATGTCTAGAAGGGATTGAATTTGTTGTTGCCTAATTGTTTTTTGGTAGATTTCCACACCATTTTTCTTCCATTTATAGCATTTCTTAATATTATTCAGTTCCTTTGGCTTTGATGTCTCATGATTTGTAAAGTGTGATTTTGCTGTGATCTGATAGGGGTGTCAGTGGACTGACTGTGAACGCTCTAAGAGACTCTGGGTTGAGGTCAGTGATAAAGTAGTCTACAGTACTACTGCCAAGAGATGAGCTATAGGTGTAACTACCATAGGAGTCCCCTCGAAGCCTACCACTGACTATGCACATACCCAGCGTCTGACAGAGCTGCAGGAGTTGTGACCCATTTTTGTTGGTTATGTTGTCATTGTTGTGTCTAGGGAGGCATATGGGGGAGGGAATGCTGTCACCTCCATGTAGGTGTTTGTCCCCCTATGTGCTGAGAGTGTTGGGTTCTTGTCTAGTTCTGGTATTTAGGTCGCCACAGACTAGTACATGTCCCTGAGCCTGGAAATTGTTGATCTTCCCCTCTAGGATGGAGAAGCTGTCTTCATTAAAGTATACAGATTCTATTGGGGGGATATAAGTGGCACACATGATGACATTTTTCTCTGTTGAGATCATTTCCTTATTAATTTCTGAAAATGTTTCCTCTGTTGACTAATTTAATTGTGTGTGTTAGGTCTGCTCTATATCAAATTAGCATACCCCTGAGTCTCTTCCCTGTTTCACACCTGGTAGTTTGGTGGATGGGACTACCAACTCTCTGTAACCTAGAGGGCAACCAGTGGGTCCGTCTCCTTATACCATGTTTATTGTAGTATGACAATGACAATGTCTGTATTTCTAATTTCTATGATGAAGTCAGTGTTCCGGCTCTTTAGGCCAAAGGCAGATGACCTCAGACCGTGTATATTCCAATATGAGATAGTAAAAGCTTTGGGTTCAATTGTGTCTAGTGTTGTTTTTGTATGGTTTAGGCCCGGACCATCACAGTAGGTATGAGCAGAGCATGTTGAGCATCTGATACATGCCTCTTAGGTCGCAGGATGGGGATTGGTCGGGTGTAATGGTGGGGTTTGGGCCTGTTGCTCTGCTCACGGCCTGGGCATAATTATGTCCTGCTCTCATGTTGAGGTCCTTGCCACAGGGGCAGAAGGGACATAGGTCTGATATGGTGGGGCCTATATAAGGTGTGGCCAGGGTTTGCTTGGGGTAGTCTTAGCTGGTTGGGGTTTGGCTGCTGATGCTGTGGTCTTGGTGAAGGTCCTCTTGGCGTGGGTTCTCTCGGTGCAGGTCCTCCAGGAGCGGGTCTTGCATGTCTGGGAGGGTGTCTCACTGGTCTGGCGGGGTGTCCGTTGCTCTGTTGCTCTGTGTGAGGTGCTGGGGCTACGATTGAGGGTGACGTCCTTCAGGGTCCTGGCAAAAGTTGGGATAGCTGCCTTGTAGAGGTGGACCTGGTCGTGAAAGCTGTTCAAGTCCAGGGTGGAGTGGTGGGCCAGTTAGACATTAGGTTTTGAGACGCAGTCTTGCGAAATGCTTGCATTCACCCGCTGTATGGTGGCAGGGTGAAAGTCTTTTCGTGGTAGCAGGGTGGAAATAACCACTAGCACATCTCTCTTCAATAACCAGGATGGAGCAAGTTGAGCTGCTATATTCAACAACAGATGCGCATTTATCAGTATCATGTTGATTGAAGGTGATCTAGTATTCTTGTTCTTGGCACACAGTTTCATTAATTATGTATCCTCACCCGTCAATGAGCAATGTAAAATGCTTTGAGTGTTGGAAGAAGTGCTTTATAACTCCAGTCCATTATGTGTCATCATAAGCATTAGTCATATGCAACAAAAGTTTTCCATTACAGCAGTTAAGCAGAGTGAATAGTAGCCAGCTGACACTTAATCTGATCTAACCCGACAGAACTATCTATAACTATTAACTGTTATTAAGTCATTACTGATCCTGGACCTGTCAGGGCTGTCAGTGTTGGTCTACAGACAGACTGATTTATTGGAAAATCCCCCTAGAGACCCAGCAGGGGCAACCATCTACTACACACACACGCACACACACCCACACACACACACACACACAAGCACACACACGCACACAGAAGGTAAGCGCCAGAACAACAGCTGTCTTCAGATAGCATCTGATTTATCTTTCTCTCTCTCTCTCTCTCTTGGGTAAATCTATTTGAATTCAATCACCTTTTGACAGCACCGCTTTTGATTCGACGTTAGAAATGATGACATTTTAATTGAAACATTTTCAAGAAATAATATAATACTTTGACAACACTGTTTGTAAGCTTCAAAATAATATCAAAGTCAACCGTTTATCTTTTCCAGTGATGAAGACATGGATGTCTCATGGTGGGTTGGGGTATGCAAAATGGGTCAGTTTAGAGACCCTTTATCTACTGAATTCAAACCATAAAGTGACAGAATGTTCAGAATGATCCTAGATATCCAGTCTAGTTTAACTTTCTATGTGAATCCTAATGTTCACGCAGCAAAATATGTTTTGGAGTTATTTCTGTAAACCTGGTAAACAGATTTGATTGTTGTTTTTTTCTGTTCCCCAATTTTATCCCTAACCATGAACCCCGGGCCTTATCCCAAGCTCCCTTCCTCTACATTAATCCTATCTCTCTCTAACCCCAACCCCCGTTCATCTGGTAACAGATGTGATCTATCATCTAAAGGACGAACGGAAATGAATGTTTAACCCCGTAATGGATATTTACTGTGAGTTGATAATCACTCAGATTAGGATGCAGCTTCTCTAACAAAGCAATCAGGGACGAGATGAAGCCAAGAAACCAATTAAACCCTTTTTCACATAGACGCGTACATACTCGCAAACACACACGCATACATACAAGTACACGTGTACACGTGTACACATATGCACATGCACAAATACAAAGCGCTATGTGGTTCATATGCCTGTGGTTTAATTCTGATGACAATTGAACAAATACTTTAATGAAGTGAAGTTCTGGACTCTTGGCATTAGTCTCCACCTTCTGTAGTCAATGTCTGTTTTCCATTCTAAAGCCTTCTCTCATTTTCTCCTGTACTTTCCTCTCTACATTTTACCCTCTCCTCTCTGTCTACAAACGTACGAACACACATACACACACACTCACACAACACACCATCCTGCTGCTTCAACTAATGAACAACTCCTAAACACAATCAGTCAGATACTGGAGGATTTCTCCTCTTAAAGCCAATTATTCCTCTTTAATACAGACAGACCTGCCAAATCCTCTCATATCTCAAACACATGTTACCACTACAACTACCCTCCATGCAGAAACATCATAAACAGGGCTGGGGGAAGGGAGAACATTGGGTACTGAAGACAGTTTGTTCTCATTAGAACTAAATACTTTGCAGCCAACAAACAGCACAAGTATTAAATACACATTGAAATACACATCAAAATACACCCAGGCATTAACAGCAGTTGGAAGTGAGTAGGTGGGTGTGGAAGGGATTGAACGAATAGTTTGATTTCTTTACTGAAAGACTACAATGTAAAAATTAAAATACATGTTGATTCAACATACAATTGGAAGGCAACCAGCTGTGAGTTTGCTCAACAAAATATTCACACAAACGTTTTGGAGATGGTTGCCTTACAATTGTACATTGAATCAACATATTTTTTCTTCTTTTTTTGATGGTGTATCATCATAAACATCAGATGATTCATGGAGATGAAGCTCATATTAGATTGTTTCCATGTTTTCAGAGAGACTCCCGGAGTTATTAAACAGGTTCATATCATCACAAGGCTGTACTGATACAACTGTGTGCATGCATGTGTGTGTGTGTGTGTGTGTGTGTGTGTGTGTGTGTGTGTGTGTGTGTGTGTGTGTGTGTGTGTGTGTGCGCGCGCGCGCATCTGGTGTAGTCTCTTCATCTCTCTTCATCTCTGATTGCTTTAATTACAGACTGACTATCCCCTTTCAGAGTGCAGGAAAAACAAACTCTTAATGCACATTAAAAGGAGTCGCAACACACACACACACACACACACACACACACACACACACACCTCCAGCCACGCCACTCAGTAGTCCCTTTGATTTCTGTCTTACGTGATCTGTCTTTCATCGTCGCCTCTCCCTGATCCCTCTCTTCTTTACCTCCACTGAGGCAGAACGTCTCTCCCTCCATATCACCTTCGTCTCTCTCTTTGTCTATTGAGCGTTATTGTAGGTGGGCGGGTCCATTTACTGTGTCTGTCACATTAGTAGGTGGGCAAAACGGTTTCTTTCTGCGTCTCTCTGTTCCTTAGTCTTTAGCATGACAGCAGAACGGCTGACTATCTGTCTGTCAGTCTATTTGTGTTTAGTGTGGGATGATTATGGTGTCTGTAGCACAAGAGTCGAGGGGTCGGAGTGGGGCTGGGCCCTAGTGAGTAGAGGACCCCGAGCAGTGGGCTATGGGACCCTGGGCTTTGGTCTGACGGACTGGACTGACAACGTCTCTGTAGCCTTAAACAGCCAGACATACAGTAGAAGAGAGAGAGAGAGCAGTGACCCTTCTGACCCTTCTCCCTCTTCTCTCCGTAAACACATTAAGTTATAACACAATTATTACTGAAAGTGAATGGAGCATGGAGGATACACTCCTTCAATTACACACCATGTTAATATATGGACATTGGATCTGCTTAGAGTACACTGTATTTTGGGAGTTAGAACAACATCTGTTACAGGTCAGCTCGTATCGTTATCTGTTACACATTTAATGATAAGGAGTTCAACATCCTCTATGATCTGAGATCAATGTATTCTGGAACTCTCTCCTCCTGTGGTGATAGGCTAGAAACTGAGACGAGCTCAATCACCTTACAGGGAGATATCTGTGAAACTTCTTAAAAGATTGAGTGTTAAATTTGAATCTATATTAGGATACATATTGTTTGTATGTAATATTATCTGACATAATGAGAACTTTCTGCCATGTATCTGGAGACAGGATATGTGTTTGTTCTCCAGAAATCTGCATTAATTTGTAAACATAATATAGCCTATTAGGTCTATTGTGCAGGCTTGTCAGGCACACGGCACCATTGTCCTTGTACAGAATATTCTAAACCTTCAAAATAAGATATGATTTCTATAAAAATATATATATAACTCACTTTTTTAAAGTTTAAAATGTTATCAGGAGAATTTCAGTGATACAGCTAAATTCCTTACTATGCTACTAAAAAAGCTATTAGCCTATCAGAATTATTACTACGCAAATGTGAATATTATCATTGCTGCTTTTGTTGTTATTATGATCAGTATTTCCTTTCATCCATTTAATCCTGCGGCGTCATACTAAAGCTTTGAAGATGAGTTACACTTTTTCTTTCTGACGTTTCTTCTTTATCCTTTCTACCTCAAACATGAAAAACTGCGGCGGTGTGCCGGGGGGAGAGGGAGAGGGACAGAGAGCAGAGACAGAGAGAGAGGGGGATTGATTTTCACCCTCAGCGCTGCAGCCGTAGTTCAAAGCTCCAGACTTCAGAGAGCGTCAGGACCCAACATGTCGAGCCCGGGTTAGGCTGCCTGTCTGCGGTCAGGAGTTCCCCCAGGGCCCGGGGAGGGCGAAAACCCGGCGGCACCGTCAAAATAATTATGAGGAGAGGTTTGAGAGGAGAGCAAAGCACACACCGGGATCGGGACCGACCAGGACCCGTCGCTGTTGCAGAACCCTCTGTCTCTCTCGGGAGATGAGAGGTGAACTATGAGCCCATGTTCCCTTCATGTAACAATTACCACCAGGATGGTAGGCTACATCCCTTAATGGATCAGTAATAAATCTGGTGGCCTAAACGTTATTGCTTCCCAACACACCACTTAACGACCACACACACTGCGCTCTATTATCATGCAATTAACTACAGGTCTAATATAAACTGAAATACCGGTATGAAAAAATGAAAAAAAAACTCAGGTTTAGAGCAATTACTAGGCTAGATTATCAAATCTTTAAAGCAGAAAACAGGCCTATTTAAATCTATTTAAATCATTTGACATTTGTCCATTTATATCTTTCCAACAGTGGCTAACTTTTCTGAATATTTGCTTCATATTCGACAAACAAACAATGTAACACATGCAGTTATTTTCGAAAATGAAAATTACAGTTAAGTAGGCTACATGTGTCTGCGGCATACATTTTCCAGGAATTTCCCCAAATTTTGCAGCAATCCAGCACTTTACCTGCGTGTAGAGCGGGGTTGAGACGGGGCAGGTCTGGCGGTGTGTAGCCTATCTCTCTGCGCCGACTGCGCGGACTGCTGTAGCTTAATGATCAGACTGTATTGAGCAGTCTGACAGGCATCACCGATATCTAAACAGCTGTAAACAAATCCTCCGTTAATCTCGCTGTCTTCAGCCCACCGTGTGCATGGCCGGTGATCCAGAGTAGCTCCTCCTCACAGAGTAAAATATTAATTTTCTCCGCCCTAGAAAATGAGGATCAACCTGATGCAGGTAGTGAATGGTATTTATGTGCCTCCACAACTCCACTACGACATCTAGAGGTGAACCCCAAACAATACATCTCCTCTTGGTAGCCTATTGAATTAACGTATTCTAGCTACTGTTAGGCTACTGATGTGGTGAGACGGAGACCATTCAATAAATCTACTCACATTTATCTGCATCTATTCTTTCATCAGTGTGCCATCAAGATAATTGAGAGAGAGAGAGGAAGGGTTTGTGTTTGTATCCGGTATCCGTGTTGTTGGTCCATAAATAAAAGGGGAGCATTAAACTTCATACTTTGTACCTTTAAAGAACATGAAAGCTTCAGACTCTGGTTCATGTGTCTAAGATTTCAAATGTTCCTTCTGGTTTATGAGTGTTGAGCTATTGATGTGATGTTTATTTATTTGTTTACCAGTCGGCGCCAGTTGTTTGGGACGGACCGAACCCTGGACTTTCCCTGAGGCATGAGAACTGACCAAAGAGACTCCACCACTCAGTTTCTCTGTCTGTCTTCTCTCCTTACTCTGCCCGGTCTCCCTCTCCCCTTCCTCTCCGCTCCTCCACAGGAAAGAGCAGATTAAAGAGGTGCTTAGAGCTTCTGAGGAGAGAGAGGTGTGTTTGAAGAGCTAACTCCTGTAAGTCCTATAATTATACCTTTCTGCCCCCCTCTCTCTTTCTCCCTCTCTCCTCTCACTCCTCTCTCTCTCTCTCTCTGGCAGCCCTGAGCCCCACTCATCCTCTCATCTCTGATCCTCACAGGAGCAGCTTCCTTCCTTCCTGACCGACAGACTGATAAACAAAGAGACCAGTGAAGAGCAACAGAGCATCACTGTGATGAAAACACCTATCATATTACATTACCCCAGATGACTATTACCACAGGACCACAGCCAGAGCAAACAGAACCCCAGTCAGCTGTCTTCTGAAGCCAACATCGATAAGGCCAATATCAGGTCTTTAATAAAGACAGCTGGGGTAGGAGGAAGTTATCTAGCTACTGAAGCCAAAACAAATATCGCAGACTTCTTCTCCCTGTTTAAAGTTTAAACTGTATATTTAGCCATCCATGTAAGTCACAACTCCTAACGCTTTGCATGATGGGTACTCTGTAAAGGTGGGCATATTCTAACATCTCCTGTAACTACACGTCCTCATACACACACACATACATGCTGTCCTCTAACCACTGTACTCCTCAACAGGAGAGCAAATTCTGTTACCATGGTGACTGCAGTGTCAGCTAACCTAGTTTCCATGGTGGAAGGACATTGGGTGAAGAGAGAAGGCTAGCCTATTGGTAACATTATTGATGTACAGTAAGTTTTAAATATTACAACTTCACAACTGTTTTCTTTACAACACTCAGACCCAGATATTCAGTGGTGAATTGCATTTGGGATGGTTAGATGAAACACGCATAACATGTGGGCAGGAGAGGGAGGGGCTAGTTACACACACACACACATGTAGAAACTTACTTGCTTGCTTATGGTAGGCCATCATATCGATGATGACATTCCATATCTGCCTCTATTTGTGTGACTGTAAAGTCCAATCCTTGACCCACATCGTCTGTTTCAGACGGGTCATGTGAAGTCTCCGACTGGGGGTGTAGGTGAACACACACACAGCCGCCTCTTCCTATACGCAGACTACACGCCACTAGGGGGCCCCACGACCCCAAAAAATGTAATACAAATGTGTTTTTTGAAAAGTAGAATACACAAGGTGCAATGTTTAATTTGGTAGTGCATCAGCAGTTTTCCACTTGTTATGTCAGTCACTCAATTAGCACCCATGTCAGAAAAACATGTTGTATTGCTAGTGATGGGTTCTGGGTTCTGACTCCTAAACTTGGAATAGTGTTAATTATCAGTATTGAAATATTGAGTGCTTTAGTCTAGGAGGGTCTACACCAGAAGTTAATGGTTATCTGTAGGAGGAATGTATATGGTGGAGGCAATTATGTACTGAGTGAAGGAAAGACGATCACATGTTGGCAGGCACTGATAAGGGTGGAGAGATGTGGTTTAGTGAGGAAGGGGGCCAAGGTCAGGTCAGATCACTTTAATCGAGAAGGAACAGTTTATTTCCTGCCTAGAAACAAAGATGTCATGTTTAGAGAGAAGGGGGAGATTCCAAATTTGGGTATATATGGGGCGGCAGGTAGCCTAGTGGTTAGAGCATTGGGCCAGTAACTGAAAGGTTGCTGAATCGAATCCCCGAACAAGGTAAAAATCGGTCATTCTGCCCCTGAACAAGGCAGTTAACCCAGACCGGGGAACAGTTACATTACAAATAAGAATTTGTTCTTAACTGACTTGCCTAGTTAAATAAAGGTTAAATAAAATATATATACTACCACTGGTGGAACCATGTCTTTGTCTTATGTAGCTGTATGACCCAATGGGTGAATAAACTTGGTTTAAGCTTTACTAATCGTCCGTGAGTTTACTAGGTTAATTTAGCACTAGGTAAGGTATTCTATCAGCTATTTAAACCTTGTAGTAGGCCTAATCATCACCAAATTACCGACCGGGCACACAGGGCATGTGCTCATGGGCCCTGACCTCCTTGATTTTGTTAGTCACTCTCACACAGATATGATATGAACATGGCATAAGTCATGGCAACATTTGTAGAATTGCAGGAAATTAGCTTTAAAACTGCAAAAGCTTCTCACCACCCCATGACAGAATGTGTAGAATTGCAGGAAATGTACTTTAACACTGCCAACATTTTATCTATTACCAAGAGGGGGGACACTAAAACGTTTTGCCCGCGACGTGGAGGGGGGGGGGGGCAACCAAATCTCACTTAGGCCCTCCAAAAGGCTAGAGGTGGCCCTGCACACAAACACACACACACACACACACTACCTGTACGTCATGAGGTTTAAGCCCTATGCTCGTCTCTGTGGGTGGTAGATAACAGTGCCGCCCCTTAGCCAGGTAGGATGTCTGATCTGTGGAACTCAACTCACAGCCTGCCACTTAATAACCCCCCCCCTCCCACACACACACACACACACACACACACACACACACACACACACACACACACACACACACACACACACACACACACACACACACACACACACACACACACACACACACCCCGGGGCAGGAGTTAAACGTGAGAAACAAGTAGAGACAGAGACAGAGACAGACTGTGCTGTGCAGCTGACATACCTTCTCCTTTCTCAGCCATGGAGCTCTAACAGGAACAGGAACTTAGACTGCATCTGAAGTGGTACTCTGTTCCCTGTAAGGCTCTGGGAAATAGGAGTGCACTATGGTGCCATTTCAGACCAGAATCATGGTTTGGGTGGCAACTAGGAATGTGTGTGTGTGTTCAGTCCAAGAGCAACCTCTTAGATCTTACAGGATAGGCTCAAGCAGTTAATACTTTTCATCAAAACATCTGGGCTGTCGATCAGTTCAACATATCACCAGCAGGCGCCGCTAGAACCCCTCTGTTACCTTCAATACTAGGCTACCTACTGTCCAGAAGACAAACAACAGATATTTCTTTAGATGTCAGCAGGGTGGCAGTATCTTCACACATTTGTCTGCTCTGGTCTGACTGATGCGTAGCCGCAGGAAGTAGGGGTGATGAGGGTGCTGCAGCACTCCTTGAAATATCTGAATGAAAACACATTTGAATATTAATCACAAAAGTAGTGCAATTGGTGGCACAAGTCCTGTATTAGCGGACCTATATAGCCGACTGTAGCGAGAAAAAAAATCAGAGGACCATCCTCAGTGAATTTCATAAAAATAAATGTTTAAAACATTTAAAAAGTTATCAGTTTTAAATAAAACTATACTAAATGTATTCACGTCACCAAATAATCTCTCTCTCTCTCTCTCTCTTTCTCTGTGTGTGGGTGTGTGTGAGAGAGAGTGTGAGTGTTAGTGTGTGTGTGTGTGATAATGTTATTGTTATTCTATGGGGATGAACAGAGTGGGGAATGCATACAAGTGGTATAATGCAACACAGATTATCCCCAAAACCATCTCTGATGCACCAGTAGTGTGGGGACACAGGCTTATCTTTATAAATAATGTGTCAAGTCAATAAGCAAACTGAACCAGATATTTGGTAGACTCCATTAGGAGAGTAGGTAATTCTACCACAGAATAACCAACACCAGTGGCAGTAATTTATAGATCGGCAGGTAAGGGTGCTCTCGAGCGGCTAGATGTTCTTTACCATTCGGCCATCAGATTTGCCACCAATTCTCCTTATAGGACACATCAATGCACTCTATACTCTGTAAACCTGTCATCGCTGTATACCCGTTGCAAGACCCCCTGGTTGATGCTTATTTATAAAACCGTTTTAGGCCTCACTCCGCCCTATCTGAGATCTCTACTGCAGCCCTCATCCTCCACATACAACACCTGTTCTGCTAAAGCACACACATCCCTGGGTTGCTCATCTCTCATCTTAGCTGCAGCTAGCGATTGGAACGAGCTGCAACAAACACTCAAACTGGACCGTTTTATCTCAATCTCTTCATTCAAAGACTCAATATGTGGCTGCTTTGCATGATGTATTGTTGTCTCTAACTTCTTGCCCTTTTATCTGTTGTCTGTACCCAATAATGTTTGTACCATGTTTTGTGCTGTTACCATGTTGTGCTGCTGCCATGTTGTGTTGCTAAAATGTTGTTGTCATGTTGTGTTGCTACCATGCTGTGTTGTCATGTGTTGCTGCCTTGCTATGTTGTTGTCTTAGGTCTCTCTTTATGTACTGTTGTGTTGTCTCTCTTGTCGTGATGTGTGTTTTGTCCTATATTGTTTTAATAAATTTTTTAAATCCCAGCCCCCGTCCCTGCAGGAGGCCTTTTGGTAGGTCGTCATTGTAAATAAGAATTTGGTCTTAACTGACTTGCCTAGTGAAATAAAGGTAACATTTATTTTAAACAATTTTTTTAAGTAGCCGGAGGACAGCTAGCTTCTGTTCTCCTCTGGGTACATTGACTTCAATACAATATCTAGGAGGCTCATGGTTCTCACCCCCTTCCATAGACTTACACAGTAATTATGACAACTTCCGGAGGACGTCCTCCAACCTATCAGAACGTTTGCAGCATGATCTGACTTGTTGTCCACCCAATCAAAGGATCAGAGAATGAATCTAGGTGTGAAAGCATAGGTTACAGCTAGCTAGCACTGCAGTGCATCAAATGTGGTGTAGTTGACTCAAAGAGAGAGAAAGACAATAGTTAAAGGGCTTTATAAATACATTTGATTCGATTGATTAAACAGTTTTGAACAACTTATTTTCTTCCAAAATGAAGGAGAAGCAAGAGAAAGATAAAGATTGTCTTTTCTTTTTCACTTTCACTTACTTAGCTAGCAAATGCAGCTAGCTAGTTTAGCCTAATCAAATACCCTGCTCAAACAGAGGGATACTCTGTTAGTTAGCTGGCTATGACTATCCAACACAACACCGGAAATCTTCCAAGTAAAGGTATGCTTTTGATTTTACAAATGTATTGCCACTGGGGCCCACCTGTGTAAGTGGTAAACTGCTTACTGACTGTATACTGCAACGTTACTGCATGATTGTAGCGGGTTTACTAACGCGATAGTTCTATTAGCTATGTTGACTATGACGTTACTTTAGGTAATATGGTGTCAACGATGTTGGCTGTGTGTAGAGGTTATGATATGGTTTGGCTTGGAAAGGTTTTTTCGCCTGGTCACATACAGCTGATGTGTTGTGCATTGTCCACTAGCGAAAGGAAATGGTGAGAAGAGGAGAGAGCATAGACGCGAGAAGGAATATAACTTGGCTGCTATGAAAGTGAACTGTGGTTACGTGTGATCAGGGGATTCCGCCGATTCTGTTGAAAAACGTTTCTTAAACGGAAGCAAACGGGGATAAACAAACCTGAATTTGTCCAATAGAAACTCTCATTTGCAACTGTTGGACGAATGATTACATCCTAGATCAGCTAGATGCACGCAAGAGTGTCTGTCCATGTGTCACTGTCTGTCACCTCAAATTTTTCTCTCGACCCGTGTGCACCTATGTTGTAAACTTTCATTCATAGGCTAGGTTGTAGCAACCTCATGATGGGTATAGGGGAAATTAGAGTATCATGTAGTAGCCTAAACCTATAGCTGTTACATAGAGCTGGGTGAATGGAATATGAATGACAGTCATCCAATATGCTGGAATAGAAATAAAGCCATGCTCATGAAGAAATGTAATCCTCCTCTTTCATCTTAAACGGCACCGACCGCAACTGGTGTTGGTTATTCTGTGGTAGAATTACCTACTCTCCTAATGGAGTCTACCAAATATCTGGTTCAGTTTGCTTATTGACTTGACACATTATTTATCAAGATAAGCCTGTGTCCCCACACTACTGGCGCATCAGAGATGGTGACAGGTTTTGGGGATAATCTGTGTTGCATTCCCCACTCTGTTCATCCCCATAGAATAACAGTAACATTATCACACACACACACACTCACACACACCCACACAGAGAGAGAGAGAGAGAGAGAGAGAGAGAGAGAGAGAGAGAGAAAGAAAAGGGAGCTAGAGGGGCTGCCTGGTTGCCTGCATGGGCTTCGATGTGGGAAATTGCACAGCAGAGCGTGACCTCACTGCATTCTGCACAGCTGTGCGAGCGAGCAAAGAGAGAGCGAGGAGAAATAGAAGAGAGATCGAGAGGGACTGCCTGGTTCCCTGCACGGGCTCTGTTGTGGGAAATTGCACGGCAGATTGTGCTTTTAAACAGCCTTACGCCGATATGTATTCTTCAGTTTCTGGTGCATTACACGCGCAACAAGAAACCAACACCCACTCGGTTAACGTCATTAATAACGCAGTGTGAGATGGACGAGTCGTCTCTGTTGGATCTATTGGAGTGTTCAGTGTGTTTGGAGCGGCTGGACACTACAGCTAAAGTCCTGCCTTGCCAACACACCTTCTGTCGCCGCTGCTTGGAGAACATAGTCAGCTCCAGGAACGAACTGAGATGCCCAGAATGCCGCATCCTAGTCGGCTGTGAGGTGGATGATCTTCCCGCGAATATCTTGCTGGTCCGCCTGCTGGACGGGATCAAACAGCGGCCACGGAATGGAGGCAGTACCAGGCAGTCCCTGGTGGGGGGTGGGCGGTCGCTGGGCTGTGCAGCCGGGATCAGCGCCTCTCCCCCGGGCAGTGGGATCAGTGACCTCCCGGTGGCCACACGAAGCCCCCCGGTCAAGGTACGTGGCTCTGCTACGATCTAATCCGACGTCGTATTTGGGCTGGTTGGCTGCCAACTTCCTGTACAGAATGTTCCTTGGCTGGAGTCCTACAGAACAGAGTTGCTGTAAACATGTGTGGGGGGTGATATTGCGTTATAGCTGGGAATCTGTTTGGGAAATCTAATGTGACACCAGGAAGAAAAGTACCTCAATGTGTAAATACAATAAAGTGCTGAAAGACATTAGTGATATTCACCGCTGGCCCCATGCAGCTAAGGACAATTATAGAGGGAGGGAGAGAGGGGGTCGGGAATAATGGAGAGAGAGAGTCCTTCACCTGTGCTATTCATGTTGTTGCTTGACAGACAGGCCAGGTGTTTCCAGAAATGGTTTAGTTACCTCAGTGGCTGGCTGTGTAGTCTAGAGCTGCAGCAGTATAGCATGTTTCATAACATAGACTGAACAAAGCAGCCAGAACAATGACATGGTTGTATGTTGGGGTTCTACCTTATACACAGCCTAGTTTGATTAACAGTATCCAATATGATAACAGATGTTAGGGCCCATTATGTTTGTTTGTTTGAAAAGGTTCATGCCATGTCATGTCTTTAACCCAAGTAGTGTACATAGTATACAAAATGTAACTCACAATCCTCTTTGATTGTGAGTTCGGGCTCCCAAGTAGCGCAGCGGTCTAAGGGACTGCATCTCAGTGCAAGAGGCGTCACTACAGTCCCTAGTTCGATTCCAGGCTGTATCACATCCGGCCGTGATTGGGAGTCTCATAGGCTGGCACCAAATTGGCCCAGCATCGTCTGGGGTTTGGCCGGGGTAGGCCATCATTGTAAATAAGAATTTGTTCTTATCTGAATTTCCTAGTTAAGTAAAGGTTAAATAAAAAATATAAATAAATAATTGACATACCAGTGTTTCTTCTTCTCATACTTCCCAGTCCACTGAAGTGGAGCAGGGTGACTATTGAACACAAGGACAGTCCAGGACTGAGAGACAGAGTGTCTGGTGGGGTGCAGCCAGCAGGCCTGCCAGAGCCACCAGCAGAATCAGTAGAATCTAACACTGATCGTGGATGTGTGGAATGCTCCGAGGCAACCATATCTCTCTCTCTCTCTCTCTCTCTCTCTCTCTCTCTCTCTCTCTCTCTCTCTCTCTCTCTCGATGTGTTAGTTTAAGATGTCTCCTTCAGACTAGACAGCCAGCCATAGCTGTGCTTTATTCCTCTGAACACTCACACTCTGGCAAAGACACCCTCAACATTTATTAAGGAGCAGGAATCTAATTTAGTGTGTGTGTGTGTGTGTGTGTGTGTGTGTGTGTGTGTGTGTGTGTGTGTGTGTGTGTGTGTGTGTGTGTGTGTGTGTGTGTGTGGCTGCTCCAGTTTGAAGGATGAAGAGCAGAGAGGATTCAGAGGGAAACTTTTGTCTTTGCTGAAACACACACACACACAGTCGCACAGGGAGAGCCTATGATATGGAGAGCCCATTGAGGGGAGCCAGACACATGCAGTATTAATGTGGTCATAATGAAGTATTGATGCAGTATTCATGTGGTATTAATGAAGTATTGGTAAATGGAATCTGTAAAGTAATGAGTGTCTGGTTGTTGATTCTGGCTAATCTGCATGGTAATAAACTGACTGACAGGACTTACTGCTGTCTGGCAGAGACATAGTATACATTGCTGCCTGGCCTGATGTAATACACAATTACAACAATATGGTATTGTTGTACTTGTATGAAGAGAGAGAGAGAGACTTGTAGTGGGAGAGAGGGAGAGAGAAAAAGGGAGAGAAATGCAGAAAAAAAGAGAGGGGTGCATAGACTAGGGGGTGGAGATGCAGATATTGTATAGGCTGGGGGGTGGAGATGCAGATGTGTGTGTATAGGCTGGGGGGTGGAG